>JAVTVY010014712.1:0-63669 GCA_036873755.1 Hanleya hanleyi | reverse complement strand
AAAAAAATAACCCTAGAGTGCGTCTATAACAATCCAAAAGTTACTGTTTACAGGAGCTCTTTCAAAACAGGTCTGGTCACCAAGACTGCAAAGGAAAAAGAGTGATGGACATGCGCGGAGAGCACGCCACCTGGCGGACAATCGACGCAGCGATCAAGGGAGATAATTTTGTTTGCAGGAGATCTCCAAATGGAGGATATTGGCATTTAAGTGATAACAGGTGAAGATTTGAGACACAAACACAATCATTGTAACTCTCTCGAAGTCTCATCTATGTGTTCAGCCGCCTATGACGCCGGTGGAGAATTATACTTTGCTTTTAAGCCCAATCTCAAATTATCTTATGCCGTTAACGGCATCGGAAAGTTATGATCAGCCATCAACCAGTGGGATTATAAAAGCATCAGTAGCCCATGACATAAGTAGTATTGCTAGTTTGTGTGGCGCATGGAAATTCCTATTTTTCGACTTGTTCACCAGATCACTGGAGCTTGAACACATGGACCATGGGTGTTTGAAACATCACGTGATCCAATGAAAACTGCAATAATGACAGCACCTGCCTCGATGCCATCACCGACGCAACCATTATGATAAAATCGACCACAAACACCCATACGCTACAATCGTACAGCGTTAGTGCAGAAATGATCACTTCCAGGATGTTCACGTCAGAAGCGGATATTTCCCATGGACTGTCCTTGGTAAGAGGTTTAATTTGAACCCAGCATGACCAGATTTGGCCAAACTGACGTCACTGCAGGTACTGTAATACCAAAACTTGTGCATGAAAAAACAAGTGAGAAGAAAGATGCTCACAAGGTCCACTGCAAATGATAGCCATCTTCGAGTGCTTCAACTAGAGGGGAGATCAACTTTATCTACTACTGCACGGTGACAACAATGCGACTTCCCGGGACATGCTATATTATTCAAAGAAAAGTGATCTACTTGGTTTGAGATTAAGCATAGGAACTAAAGCGGACAATGCCATGTAAATGTGGATGCATGCGTCTGCCTGGAATTGTGTCCAGCTACTTCAGTAAGGCTGGGATGGGGAGGGGCGAGGGGGGCTTAGAAACACTGTTGTCCGCGATTTCGTTAGATTCACTTGTCCGGACAATAACTCGAGAATAATTTAACTGATACCTTCAAACTTGGGATGTGCCTCGACATTGGTAGGAGACGGAGATAGTTTTTCAGCAGTGTGTGCATTGGCCGCCATCAGCCATATTGGATTTCAAGAAGATGGATCTTGTCCGGACAATAACTGGAGTACGATGCAATTGATCCACTACATTTAACCTGGGGAGTGCCTGGACATTGCCCAGATGACGACTGACATGGTTTTCCAACCACATGCGTAATCCAACATGGTCACATGTTGGATTTTATTGGATTTCAAGCAGTGCAATTTTGTCCAAATAATAACTAGAGTACGATTCAACTGATCTACTTCAAACTTGGAAGATGCCATTACACTGGTGAGGGGACAGTTGGGATTGTGTTTCATGGACATGCATGATCCAATATTGCCACCTTGCATCAGTTTCAGCAGTTGCATCTTGTCTGGACAATAGCTCTGCAATGAATCGACTTCAGATTTGGAGAGGGGCGGCATGACGTCCGTGAAAGGAAAGTTGGGATTGCTTTTGGTATCTGCATAATCCAAAATGGCAGCTGTCAGCCATCATTTACACACTTCTTTTCGGACCAATAGCTTAATAACTATTAAAACGATCGACTTCAAACTGGGTTAGTGGCTCGACATCATTGAGAGGATGGTTGGGATTGCTTTTCAGTAAACTGCGTGATCCAAGAAGGACATGGTCAGCCATCTTGAAATTAAGGCGCTTAGATCTTAACTAGAGTAACTAGACATCGGTGAGAGTACGGTTAGGAATACTATTTAGTACGGTTAGGAATACTATTCTGTGTATTCCAAGATGGCTGCCATCCGCTATTTTGCATTGTCAGAAGTTAGATCGTTACTCATTTCTCGTCCGATCAGTAACTCGAGAACTACTGAACCAATACTTCAAACTTGGAGAGTATGAAGGCAGGAGAAAAGTTGGAACTGCTTTTCAGTTAAGTTTGTAATCCAAGAAATGTTATATCAGGACATATTTGTGAGCCATCAGACGTGCAAATTTACTGCTACCTCATGATGGTCACACAGATGAAAACAGATATCTGGTCCGGATGTACAAGAAATGAGAGAAGTTGAAGCCGAGCTTAAAGAAATTATACTTTATTATAATAATCAACCATAGTCAAGCCCTTATCAACCAAGGTTAGTAATATATGAACACAGTGTACTGGTGGAACATAAAGATTTCCATCATTTATGAATGAGTTTCTCAATCATATCAACTTAAAGTATATATTAGTAAAAGTGATGTATGTCGCCGACACCAATATGTACAGTTGAATTTTGCACCAACCTGTACAAATCCTCATTACAATATAAATTTCAGGGGAGTTTAAGAATCAAAAGAAATTATATATGATACAATCGGCACCTTAACTCGGGCCTGCTTTTAACAGTGACAACTTACACAATGCATGTACTATCAGATTTAGAACTTCGAGTTTTAAAATGAACAGAATTCGATGCAATCAGCCTACATGTAGGTATCATCACTTCCTTATATTCAATAGTGTTATAATTATCCCCAATCATGTTATTGGAATAAACAGAATTACTAGAATATCATTCCATCATTAGTTTCAATAGTGGAAATTCATATGCCTACATCATGCCATTCGTGATAAATTCTAAATGCTGTAGATAACACATTATGGTCCAAAAGTTGCCTCACAGGAAGTTCCAGCTAATTAAAAGTGTACCCCTCACTTTATACCAAATCTTTATGACCAAATTCTAACTTACAATACACAGAATTCTAGTGTCCTGTGAAAGATTATATTTCAACGCTTATTACATAAAAGAGAAATCGTAGAACAATGTCAACTCATGTTCGATATAATTTTCATATCCCTCAAGGTCTGACTGCACGATCATCAGGTAATAAGAACTCTAGCATGAAAGAGAGAGAATTATGTTTTATGGTCACGTTCAGCAATATCTCAGCTACATAGCAAACATTTATAAAAATTTTTATCTGAATATGTCAGCAAGACAAGTCACAATTCAGAGGTGACCACTACAATACATTGAAACTGCATATACATTAAAATTTATGAAACAAACCAATTTCTCTCAAATAACCTGAAGTTGAACCTTTCTTTATCCGGCTAAAAAGATCTTCTGAAGTAGCTGCTCAATAAAACAAGTGAGAAATGACTACATTGTAGTCAAAACCTGCGGCAGTGGCAATAATACAGTGAAAGGCATATCAACGGAGGTAGTGGTAATGGTAGAAAAAACAACATCTGCCAGTGTTTTCATGCCCAGGAAAGTAATTTTCAGATTCTAACTCACAATTGTAGGAATTGCCTAATAGGTCTGATACCATATATATATATATATATTCACTTTCCCCGTTCAAAATCCAACGATTTTGACTGGTCCATGCCGTCTATACTGAATTGACAGACGAAGTCACAATTATCAGTTTGGCAATATCTTGGTATAAGTATCGTGTATGCCAAATTTCAAAACATTCGGTTCAGCCGTTGATTTTTGCAAATCAAAAAGGCTTTCAAATATTTGGAATCCAAATAAATTTCAAGGGTTTAGTCATAGCGCAAAAATCTACGCTCTTCAGTCTCCCTTCTCGCTTACGTTGCCGAGCATAATGGAAAGTTCATATTTCCTTAATTTTCAATGAATTTAGTATAAGGTCTATCACTCTGATCTGTGAAACTATGGAATGGGGTTGAAGGCTTTATCAAACTGTCCAAGAGGCATAATGACACTTTTCACAATTAAATTAAGGCCTGTGACAGTCTTGATATTCAATTGGACTAATTAATTAAGTTTCTGTATTTGCGTGTCACCTGCAAACTAAATACCTTGACACTATTTTCCATGCAGCGAGTCAATACCAAGACATTAACTATTTCATTCTTAGGAAATATCATCTCATCTGACAAGTTCAAACTTGCCTTTTCGAAGGTAATTTAAGTAGAAAATGTCAGGGCTAGTTCACTAAACAAGGTATGTGTGTAAGAGAATGATGTCGAATTCTTCTCTCCTGGAAATCAAGGCCCTAGCTTTTGACAACGAGGACAAATAGATCGCTTTTATGGTCAGCATCTGCTAATAAATGACGTCCTTCCATTCGTAAAACTGACAAAGTAACGTAAATTTTGTATAGAACCAGTAAATTCTAGCAGAAATGGGCTCTGACTCGAGAGAATGATGTCAAATGCAATATGTTTCTGCGCATTGTCTGCTGATACACATAAGTATTGAATTTTCGGAAGTGATTAATGCTATTCTAAAGGGATTCTGAGTGCGGAAGAGGACGGGAACATCAATACCAGCGAATCAAGGCCCTGGCTTGCGAGAATGAGGATAGAGAGGCTGTGTTCTGAAAATCAAACATTTATAAACAATGTTTCTGTTTGTAACTAAGTCAAACCTGCTTTAATTAATGCCATTAACCCCTTATTAATTGCACAATCAAACGTAGAAAACGGAAGTTTAAAAGAAAAAGTTAACTCCCCTAGGAGAGAGTTGTCCGCCCCTAGGAGAGCTCTCCACTCAAATCCAGCGTGGTCACTATATAGGCGACTGTAGCCTCATTTCTCATCCTCTTTCTCAAACTGAGACCAGTAGTGAAACAAGGCCGCGGTACGAGGGGACGGAAGGGTGGGCACATTAAATTAAAGCAGGTTTGACTTAGTTACAAACAGAAACATTGTTTATAAATGTTTGATGTTTGTTGCCTAAGTCTTAAACCTGCTTTAATTAATGCCATAGTACCAACATACGGAGGTGATAACCTCGGTCTTGTAGTATATCAAAGTAGGCTAAGTGACCGCTGGAATGACACAGAAAACATGGGCATAGCATGAACAATCCATAATCAACAAATGAAACCTTGGTTATCAACATAAAAAGGTTAAACATGTGAATAAGATACTGATGTACTTATCTTTGATTGTTCACAGCCATGTAGCTGTGTTTGTGGTGTGGAAATTATTAGTTTCCCCCCGAGAGAGTACCGCAACGAAGTGTATTAGTACTACTCGGGAAGCCGTCTATACCAAGAGAGAACCTCAACCACTGGGATATACAGTCTACTTGGTAAGGCTTATTTATCTTGGCTGTTCCTAAGACCGGTCGAGGCAGGGTCTGTTCCGGGCCTAGTGATCGCCAAGTCACACCACTCTCAGTCCACAATCGTCTTCCATCCAACCATCATTCTAGGGAGTTGAGTGCAAAAGACGGCGCTGAGATCATTGAGAAGGACGTCAGATTCAACCTGAAGGACACAATCAAAAACCGCAGTTAAGGTAAAGATCACACTCACCATGGATACATACATCTTAGGGTGATGATACAGTGTCTGACATCTCTTTAGAGGATCCAAGGTCGTCCATCTGACTTATTTCTTCCTTCCATATGAGATCAATCAATTGTGGACCAAGATTTGCTGTGATGATTCAAACTGCCGCCCCCCCCCCTTTTTTGGAATTTAGTTGACCACGTGCTGGGCCGCTATTAACGGCCCAAACGTGGGTATCCCTTCTGCCTGGACTGACATATCTCTCAGATAGAAGTTGGTGAACGTGGAGTTCGCCGTCCAGGCACAAGATTGGACAATGTCATGGAGGGACAAATTCTTCCATAATGGCCATGACGAAGCAATGGCGCGAATCTCATGAGAAGAGGCATTCGACAACAGAGGGGGAGCGTCTATGGCCAATTGATAAGACCATTTAATGGTTTTCTTCAACCACGCGGCGATGGTATTTTTGGTAATATCACGCAAAGCCGACGGCCGAAGAGACAGAAATAACAGGCGCCGAGAGCCGCGAGCGGAGTCGGTACGAGTAAGATAGTGGCGAATAGCCCGGACCGGGCATAACAGGAGGTCGTCTTCGAGCCCATGCACAAAGTCTGACAACGCCGGAATGGAGTACGATCGTTGAGCGCACGGACCTGAACGCACAGACTCATTTTTGGCAATAAATTCAGGAATGGGCCGAAAAGAAATGCGAGACCAATCCGCCGTCCAGGTCATAGAAGATCTTTCAAGAGCATGAAGTTCAGATACTCTAGACGCTAAAGCAAACGCTGCCAAAAAGGCGGTCTTATAAGACACAGCTTTAATAGAGGCGGATTCCAAAGGTTCAAAGGGCGGATGAATCAGAGCACACAGAACCACACCAATATCATATTTCGGTAACAGTTGGCGCGTACGGCGAGACTGTAACGCGAAGGCGCGAATGAGCGCAGAGATATTATCGTTTAGACTAATGTCTACACCCGAAGTAAGGCGTAACACCCTAGCCAGAGCAGATCGATACCCTTTAATGGTGCTGATTTGAAACTTCTTATCACGATGAAGATGAAGGAGAAAGTCAGCTACTAAGGAAACAGAGGCAGAGTCGGGATCGGCATCATGTCCTCGGCACCAGGAGACGAAATAGGCCCATTTCGCCTGATAGAGCTGCGATGTGGAAGATCGATTGGCTGAAACCATCGTTCGTGCAACCTCTGCTGAAAATCCCTGGACTGCGAGTGCATTCTGGGTAGTCTGCAAACGTGTAGGTTGAGCCACCGAGGGTTGTGATGAAATATCCCGTGCGGTTGACGTAACAGGTCGGGCCACACTGGCAAACGACGTGGCGGGGCGGTGAGAAGCGGGAGCAATACAGGAAACCACTGTCGCCGAGGCCACCACGGGACTACGAGTAGAATGATGCAGTCGTGACGGGTAATCTTCTGAAGTACTTCCAGAATTAGGGCGATCGGCGGGTATGCATAAGCCAGGAAGTTGTCCCAATTGATTGACAGGGCGTCGATGTCGAAGGCTTGAGGATCCCGAATCGGACTGACAAACAGGGTCAATTGGGCGTCGTTTCTCGTAGCAAACAGATCGATCAGCGGCGACTCCCAGATGACGGAGATCTGCTGGAACACCTCCGGATGAAGTTGCCACTCGGTCTGAAGAACGGTGTCCGGACGCGATAAGCTGTCCGCTAAGACATTGAGCCGGCCCGGAACATGGCGGGCGTGTAGATGAATGTGATGACAACGAGTCCACTCGTAGAGATCCCACACAAGGCGAAACATTGGAAGCGAGCGTGTTGTTCCCAACTTGTTGATGTGAGCAATCACTGTGGAATTGTCCGTCGCAATGAGAAGAGACGAGTACATGAGATGATGACTCCAATGTTGCACCGCCAGAATGACTGCCTTCATCTCCAGAAGGTTGATGTGAAGACTGGCATCCAACGTTGACCATCTGCCGGATACTACTAATTCGTCCAGATGGCACCCCAACCGGTCTCGGACGCATCGGTGTACAGATGATGACTCGGAGCCGGAAAACGGAATGGAACGCCCTGCATGACGTTGAGCCGGGATTGCCACCAGATCAGATATGGATGAAGAGACGTCAATACCGGCACCGCTGGATTGATGGAAGGTGTCTGTAGGTAAGGATACAGATGATACTGTAGTGGACGCACCTGTAATCGGCCGTAATGAGTTAGGTCCTGAGTGGAAGTGAGCAAACCTACCAAACTTTGCCACTGTTGACGTGTCCGTGACGTTGATGACAAAAACTTTCGGATCAACAGCTGAATTTTGTCCCAACGATCTTCCGGAGGATATACCAGTTGATGAGTATCGAACACTGCGCCGATGTAACGGCGAACTTGAGCCGGGACCAACTCTGACTTGAGAGGATGAGGGATGAATCCTAGATGACGTAAGACCAGAAGTGTGAACTGGACTTGCATGTTGAGACGGGACTCGTCCGCTGCCCATAGGAGGATGTCGTCTATATAAACCTCTATCTGAATACCCCGCAGGTGTAGAAAAGCCATGATCGGTGAGGTAATGCGGGTAAACAGCCAAGGGGCTATGTTGACCCCGAATGGGAGAACCTGCCATTCGAAACGGCGTTCGTTGACAACGAAGCGGAGATAACGGCGATGACGAGGATGAATTGGAACATGAAGATACGCGTCCTGCAGATCGACTGAGGCCAGCCAATCCCGAAGATGTACACGGGCCCGAATCGATGAAACAGTCGGCATCTTGAAATGAGGGGGGAGGGCGAGATGAAACTTGTTTAACACTTTTAGATCGATCACCATCCGCATCTGGGGCGAGTCTTTCTTGGGAACCAGAAACACGTGGCTGTAAAACCCAAAACTGTCCTCTGTCGGCGATAATTCTCTGACCGCTCCCTTCTCGATGAGCGTGTTGACTGACGACAGAAGAGTCTGCACGTGACTCGCAGAGACTGGTAGGCGGGATGGGCGTGGCCAAACGATAAGTTTGGGAAGGGAACGAAAAGTGAACAGGAAGCCGCGCTCCAAAACTCTCAAAATCCAGGTGTCGTCGGTGATGAGGCGCCAATTGTCTATGAAGTATTGAAGGCGGCCGCCCACAACATGATGATTGAACGACTGGAAAAGAGGAGGCTGCAAAACTTCGGCTTGATCTGATCCGGGAACTCGATAGTCATTTACTGGAACGACCACCCCTCTTGGTTGATTTACCACGAAAGGAACGGCGCAATCGGCGTGGAGGTTTGTCAATACCCCGAAACCTCCCCCGAGCGCCGCCATCTTGTTGGGTGGAAGAGGCGTTACGACCCCGCTTCGAGCGACGATCCGACGAACCACCCCGAGCAACAGCCCCAATCAAACGCGCAGTACGTTCCTCGCGGATGACGGGTACAACAGACTCAATAGAATTGTTGAAAATGGCACTGGAAGCTAATGGTTGATGAAGCAGAAAATCCTTAACCATAAAGGAGACGTCCGGCTTGACCGCCTTAAGTAAGGCATTGCGTTGCGCTTGGAGAAGCGAAACGTATGAATAAGAAGTGGCCTGAATAACTTGATGATTAGCCTGCACTAGGGTTTCAATGAAACCCCGCAAATAAGCAACACGACCCGCAGACAAAGAAGTCGATCCATCGTCCCGGCGTAACTCCGGGTCCAAGGCAATCCGCGAAGTCGCCAACAAAAACCAATCAGTGATTGAGGAAGCACGTTGGATTGCCAATAACATCTCTTGAATATTCTCCACAATTTTGGTATTGAATTCAAGTGGAGTCGACTTAGCTGATTTAGAAACCGGAGATAAATCTGGATCATGCTTGGGTGGTTTGTCAGGTAACACGTTATCATGAAGACGATAGGAGACCCCGAGACTAGGCTTCTTAAATTTATTGTCATCTTGTAATTGACGATCAAATTTGTCTAAATGATCTGCCCATGCTGGTGACGGAGCACATGTACGAGGAACATCCGGCTTGGGAGTAGCTAATGCAGAGTCCGCAGCTGTCCGGCACTTACCACTAGAAGAAACCTTCGAAGGAACGGGCATATCCGGAACCAACGCTAAAAGCGCCTGCATATTAAGCAAAAGATCCATCTTCGACGTATCTTTGACACTAACCTGAGAGGAAGAAGAATCATCCGACTCACTCGACGAAACCGGAGACTGAGAACAAGACGATAAATCATGATCCACCAAATGATCAAGGACAGGGGCTCGTTGATAATGAACATGGTAATCTTGATCAGAGGGAGCCGAAACCCCAGGAAAACGGTGAGCAGGATCAGGAGAATGAACTGTCGACGTACGAGAACGGCGTACCGGGGAACGGGAACGCCGTAAAATAGTACCAAAATGCACCGGTGGACGAGAACTACGGATCGGAGAACGAGATCGTCGAACCGAGGTAACAGGATCACGAACAGGTGAAAACAAACGATGAGGTGGTGAACCCGAGCGTTGTGTACGAGAACGTGAATGATAATGTGAACCTGAGTGTCGTGTAGCAGTATGTGAACGACGATGTGAAGAATCAACAATTGCGGGGCTTGATGTTCGTAAGCCCGCAACCTGAACACTTAATGGTAGGACCGAACAGGCTTCCATAGATTTTTCAGCATTAGGAAAACTATGTCTAGTCTTAACCCGTAAAGGAGAAATTGACACTCTACGTCGTTTCTTTGATTTCTTCCTACTAACATGTACATGTGGAGAACCAATAGGTAAAGGAGAAATAACCTTGGGTGAAGATTCCTTTTGTTCGACGGGAACAATAGACTGGCCAGGCTTGACCGACCTGGCCTTTGTTAAGCGTAACAAAGGAACTGGATTTGGATCGACCCTAGACAATGAAACTCCGGACCGGGTCAAGCTGTCTAGCAACCTGGAATTATCATCGTGTAGGACGGTCCCACTTGGAGGTATACAAACTGACACGGGAGACTGAGGATCTTGACCAGCCCGGTCAAGATCCTCATTACACTTCATATCATTGACTAAAGAAATCTCTAAGACCCGTCTGTCGATCTCCGACAAAGACGAGTCATCACAAGCATGTAACAGAAAAGCCCGACGGGCCTGGGCATAATTCTTCCAGGCCGCCGGATTCCATAATACACATTCCGCGCACGTGGACGCCCGGTAACATAAATCTTTACAAGATAAACAAGCCGTATGAGCGTCTAAAGGGGATAAATTTTTCCCGCACGTACGACAAGGAATACCAGTCGGAACTTCAGACATAATAATACAGTAAGTGAGTTCCGAATGAATAACAAAAACAAGACTTGATAAAGGATATTACACCAGCGAGACAACAACAACCAATGTTGTAAGATTGCCTCTGAATACTTCCCTAGATGTGCACTGGTCGAGCAAACAAGAGAAAGAGGATGAGAAATGAGGCTACAGTCGCCTATATAGTGACCACGCTGGATTTGAGTGGAGAGCTCTCCTAGGGGCGGACAACTCTCTCCTAGGGGAGTTAACTTTTTCTTTTAAACTTCCGTTTTCTACGTTTGATTGTGCAATTAATAAGGGATTAATGGCATTAATTAAAGCAGGTTTAAGACTTAGGCAACAAACGAGAATCATTCAAAATAGCTATTTGCCGAATGTCATGCAACCGAAAGTGCACAATATAACTGCACGACTGCGAGGTATTGTTCGTGCACAGGGGTGTCCAACTCATTAAATACTACATAGTCATTTCTGTCTCTTCGAAGTGGGCTATCATTTGAAATTGTCCGGTAATGAGTGAGTCCATCTGAATCCTTTCGTCGGCAAAATAATCATTCAAGATTCAAGATTTTATTGTACAAACACCAGTCAAAGGCAGAGTACAAAATCTTAAGAGGAATACAACTAGAGAAAAAATGGAACAGTGACATGAATATTAATATTTATATATATGTTATATCTGAGAGATATGTTATATTTGAGTGTTACTGTTGATATTAGAACCTTGATTTTTAGGACTAAAGTGCATCAGGGGACTGTTGCCAGCATGTTTCGAGTGGACCTACTTTTGATGAAAATTTCTGGTGATTTTTGATTAAAATCACTGGTGATTCTAACTTGGGCCGTGCCCATCTTAAAATTGGCAGGATTTCAACTGGGGGTCCAAGAGTTCAGTGCGTGTCTGAGTCCTAATGCATACCCTACTTCGTAGGTCCTCTGACGTTATTCATACTGGGCATGAAGGTGTATTATGGGACTGTTGCCAGCATGTTTCGAGTGGACCTACTTTTGATGAAAATTTCTGGAGATTTTTGATTAAAATCACTGGTGATTCTAACTTGGGCCGTGCCCATCTTAATATTGGCAGGATTTCAACTGGGGGTCCAAGAGCACAGTGCGTGTCGGAGTCCTAACGCCTACCCTACTTCGTAGGTCCTTTGACGTATTCACACTATTCTCATATATAATAATTAATGAAGCAATAATTCATTCCATCGAATATAGTTGCAAATGAATTTCAAACGCGCTTGAAGACAGTATTGTCATGTGAGATCGGAGGTTGAAAAGAAAAGTGTGGCAGAGATCACACTCTCTTAGCGCATGCGCATTTCAAAAAGTCACAAGAACAAGAATAAGAACAACAACGCGAGCCTCCCGTAGACCTGCGTGCCGCAGGTAAAAATACTCAATTACAATGTCAAAATCTATACAGCCAATCAAATTATGTTTCATTGTGAGTTTCTCGTGACATGGAATACACATCAGGGCTGGATCATTATTTCATAACTTTTCACGAGTCAGAACTCTGCTGCACGATACAAAATGTACAGGACATTATTTTAAAGGGGAACCCAAATGATCTAGTATAAGTTATCGGAAAAGAAAGTACTTGCAAATCTGAGTAACATGCCATTTATCGCATGTAATCACTCCAAATGGTTGCCGTGATATTGGGGTTTCAAGAAAAAATCTGAATTTTGTGGAAATTTATGCAAATGAAATTTGTTATTTCATCAAGCAAACTTTTGATAATGAGCTAATTTAGACTATATATATTCAAAGATCTAGATGATTAATCTGTTTCAAATTTATACTATTGATTACTTATAGCATTATGCAAACTATACGACACCGTTTTTTTAATCCAATATCTTTGAAAACAGTTACCATAGCAACCAGGTACTGAGGGCTTTATTTTGAAATTTTTGAGGATTATGAAATCAATATTACCGAATATTCAGTAACAACATCCTATACTATGCTAACGATCACTTTAACCATGTTAACCGTTGGAGTTTACGGAGATAAACCACTTTGAAACTATTGGTAACCAAGTGATGAAAATGATACCCAATATCTTGTAAACACAATGTTAACGAAATGCAGAAGAATCAGAATCTCGTAAGGAGAGGGAGAGTTAAGGTTTACAGTGTCGCGTTCAGCAATATTTCAGCAATATAGCGACGACCAAACAAAATTCTGAGTGCTCAGGCCAATAACTTAGTAATCTAACGCATTGAGACATACACACATTAAAACTTTTCCAACAAACTGATTTCTCTCAAGTAACCCAAGATGCAATCCAGTCCCTCATCCGACTGAAAAGACCTTCCGAAGTAGTCGCTTGATAAAAAGCATCCCTTACAATTCTAAAATCTATGCCATTTAGATATAGATAAGAATATGTTTCACAGTGAGATCTTCATAGCATGGGATTGGCTCGTTTTTTTAGTAAATGTTTTTGAGTTGTGTATGGCCCGATTCTACATCGCCTGATCATGATTTGATCGAAACATTTCTGGGTGTATATCAGAAAAGAAAATATAGCAAAATTTGGCTATCTAATTATGTCTAGGTCAATGCGTGACATTATCAAAGCTCATTTGCAACTTTGTATTAGACTCCAAATTCTTTGAAGTACAATATCTCAGCAGTGACTGGGAAAATTTATGATGAATTTAAAATCTTCAGAAAAAATATGGCAACAACATCATGGAAATATCTCTCCCTCATAGATTTCGATTTTCCATTTCGGTTTTCCTTTGAGGTTTCAATTCAATACAAGTACTGGTACCACGTAAATGTAAATTTACATGGTAATCATGTAAATCATGTCCCATGTACATGTTAGAATATGTACCTAAAGTGGGAAAATTATGTCTTTGTCACTTAATTGGTTGCTTAGCATGACCAGCCCTCATCTATATTTTTAGGGCAAACAATCTGATGAGAGATTTACGTTTTCATGAGTAAAACTGACTCGTTTCCTTCATATTTGTATACAATTGGTTTGTAATTTAATCATATTAATAATTACCCCATCTGGCATATGTACTTAAAATTTCAACGTCATGCTAATTAAGTGACATTGGCCTCATGGAACAAAGAATACATACAATTATGTAACTGTTACAGTTGAATTTGTATCACCGAACATGTCACGGGCAAAAAAAAAGGCAAAAACAGAAGAGAGGATCATGGTTTAACATACTGTAAATAGGTTAGGGCAATCCCACTCTGTAAAATGGACTTTAAAAAAAACGTTCTGGCTCAATAAGTTTTGATTCCTTCAACCAATGCTTCGAAGTTTCAGGCGCATTAATTTATCTATTGTTCCATGTCTTAAAATTAATTTGCCATTTGAAGATCCAGTCAATTTTGTTTAAACAGCATGACAGGTTTGGTCTAGTATTATGCAAGTTAGATAGATGACAATTTATTTATTTTAACTACCAATTATGTGAATATACATGTATATATCTGCACGCACCATAAGAGGATTTTGCTGAATTCAGTAGCATAGGAAGAAACAAAATTTGACTACTTAGACATCTGCCATCTTCATACAGAAGCAGACTTCTCCATTCAAACAAGTCTTGGTATATCAGCCTACTGCTTCTGTTCAGAAGAATTTATGAATGGAGACGAAATGTCATTGACCTCAAATCCATCTGAATTTCAAAATGTGTCATACGAGTTGGCTGATTGGCTGTCCTTCATGTTTGTGTCTGGCTATACCTACTGTCATATTAAGAATAACGACAGAACTACCGACATAACTAAAAACTGTTTACATCGATTTTAAATAACAGATTAAATGATTCTGCAGAATCTACAGGCATACTTAAGGAAAATCAGGCAGGATTTCGTAAAGGGTACTCGGCGGCTGGTAATATTTTTGTTTTATATGCTCTTGGTGAGCTTTTGAAAGCAAAGAAAAAGAAACTCTTCTGCACTTTTGTTGATTTTACGAAAGCATTTGATAGTGTGTGGCGATGTATGTGGCATCTGGAAAAAAAATGTTGCAATATAATATCCAAGGTAAAATATTTAATTCTCTCTTTAGTAGGTATTCTAGTATTAAGTCATGCATATTATACAACGGTGAAAAATCTGATTATTTTCTCTGTAATATTGGATAATCTTTTACAAAGCAATTGTTCTGGTGTTAAAATTAGAGAATTCAATGATGACCTGTACTCCTATGTTAAAATTTTAGTCCTTCCACATGCAGCTGACACAGTTGCATGCAATGAAAGAGATTCAGTATAATAAGAATATGTTCAAACAATATTCTGATAAATTTTATATGGGTATTGTCAACATTGACCACTACAAATATCTAAGATTTACATTTACACAATCGAGAAGTCTTACAAACTCGATGAAATCAGCTATCGATAATGCAGGACGAGCTTTATTCTTACTCTATTGCAAATTCAAGAAAGTTTACCATCCCAATTATCTTCAACTTCTTTTATTTGATAAATGATATTACCAATTTTATTATATGAATGCGAGATCCAGGGTGTAATGAACACCAATTTAGTTGAGAAATTTCATCTTAATCTTTTGAGAAAGATATTGTGTTTAGAGTAGTACACCACTATATATTGTCTATGTGAGCTTGGATGATACCCCAGGAGTATTTTGATTTAAAAACGCGTAATTGGCTTATGAGGTCGAATAATTTTAGGCAATAAAAGATGGTGCCACGGCACTGTAGCTCATCTGGCTGTAACTGGCAAAAGTAGCTGTAAGAATTTTTGACTAAAGAACTGCAATATATAAGTGTCTAACTTGTGTTGTCCCCCGTCCTGAACACTAAGTGACCCGGCCATGCAGTAATTTCATCAGATTTCATAGCAAAGTTTCACGGGAAATCCAAGACGCGACCATATTGGATTTTCGATATGGACCAAAAAAGGTATCTTGCACAACCGGACCACAAGGTAAACCTGTGTACCCAATTTGACAAAGATCCATACAGTAATTTCGATTCACGATAACAAAATTTCATGGGAAAATTCAAGATGGCCGCCTGGTGGCCACATTGGATTTTCGAATCGAATCAGAAAAGGTATCTTGGACAAGACTCCAAGGGAAAATTGTGTATCAAATTTGAGAAAGATCAAAGCAGCAAGTTCCTGAGAAATCGTGATAAAGTTTCAAGGGACAATCCAAGATGGCTGCCTGGTGGCCATACTGGACTTTCGAATCAAATCACAAAAGTTATCTTGCACAACTAAACCCCAACAGGAACCTGTGTACCAAATTTGAGAAAGATCAATGCAGTACGTACTTCCAGAGAAATCACGATAAAGTTTCATAGGGAAATCCAAGATGGTTTCCTGATGGCCATACTGGATTTTCGAATCAGAGCAGAAAAGCTATCTTGCACAGCTAGACCCCAAGGAGAACCCGTGTACCATATTTGAGAAAGATCCATGCAGTACTTCCTAAGAAATCGTGATAACAATGTTTCATGGGGAAATTCAAGGTGGCCATATTGGATTTTTAAATCAGACCACAAAAGGCATCCTGCACAACTAGACCCAAAGGGGAACCTGTGTACCAAATTTGAGAAAGATCAATGCAGTGGTTTCTGAGGAATTGCGATAAAATTTCATGGGAAATCCAAGATGGCCAAGCCATATTGGATTTTTGTATTGGACCGAAAAGGTATCATGTACAAGTAGACCATAAGGAGAACCTGTGTACCAAATTTGAGAAAGATCCATGTGGCAGTTCCTGAGAAATCGCCATAACAATGTTTCATGGGAAAATCCAAGATGGCCACGTGCTGGCCATATTGGATTTTTGAATCGGACCACAACAGGTATCTAGCCCAACTAGACCCAAAGGGGAACCTGTGTACCAGATTTGAGGAGGATCCATGCAGTACTTCCTGAGAAATCGCGATAGCAAAGTTTCATGGGGAAATCCAAGATGGCCGCCATGGCAGCCATATTTGAAATCATATCGACACCGCATGAACAAATTCTGGTGTACTCATTGAGGGGAACATGCATGCCAAGTTTCAGCTTAATCGGTCAAGCGGTTTCAGAGAAGAGGATGTTTACACACGACGGACGACACACGACGGACGATGGACGACGGACAATCAGGCCATGACATTAGCCCATCGGGCCTAAGAAACAAAACTACCATACATTCTTTACAGATTAATGTTATCACATCTAGAAAATGATATATACCAACATAAATGTATAATTTTTGTCAAATCTGTTTTCGATGAGATTGGTATGAATTATATTTGGTTAGATCAGAATGCGAAAATTTACATTCAATAAAAATGAAGTTAAAAATAAACTTACTTGACAAGTACCTACAGATTTGGCCAGAAAACTCCTCCAATTCCTCGAAATGCATTTATTATTCAAAATCTGGAAAAGCTAAGCTTAGAAAATTATGTTACAATTTTGGAGCCTAAACCCAGAATTGCATATGCTAAATTCAGAATGGCTAACCATAAATTACGTACAGCAATTGGTTGTTGAAATTATATCCATGGAAAATACTTGAACAAATATTATTATACTTACCCAAATATTGAAAAGTTCATAGATTTGTGTAAAACTAACTCTGTACCTAAGTTAGTTAAAATAACTAAGTTATCATCATAAATATTTTACATAACTCTTCATGTTCATTCAGTACAAAGGGAAGCCACTCTAGTTTGTCCCTTGTTTGATGCAATACACAGTACTGTGGAAGGAACATATATCTATATGCAAATATATCATATAGCAAACAATTTATTATCTTTAATATTTCGTCTCCTGTGAAAACTTGTCTACATAACATGTTGTTACAAATTTGTACGCTGTTTCTCTCATCTCTATATATTGTTTGTAATTTACGTCCCTCCCCCCCCCCCATACCACTGATGGGTGGTCTGGGGTGAATTGAAATTGAATTGAAAATTGACAGAGGAAAGATGTCGTACTGCACACAGGTTTTGATTGGCTCATTTCTGGATCAAATTTACACCTTAGATTACAAATACCTACCATGTGTCAAGGCTACTTCAAAGTGTGAACAGAGAAACCAGCTTGTGCATGAAGATGGACATTTGCAGGAATGGTTCATAGCGGGTAACCTATCACTCTGCACTTCACCCAAGACCAAAACATAGTAGTATATTCAATCTACCTGTCTAGATAATGAAACATGATTCTCATTCTAATGCTTTGGCACTCCTGTTCAATCTTTCAGCAATGACCCTGATTTTCTCTTGGCATCTTCACAGGCGTGCTTTCCATATCCACTCGACGAACATTTTCGAATAGCATCGTGGAATTCCACCATCAGGAACTTCTTCTGTTCATTTGACCATGCGTTATGTTGACACTGTTTGCCTGGAAGACAAAAAAGAGGCCAATAAAATGTAAAACAAAATTAAGCAAGACAGAAAGCTAAGACAAATACAGAAGTATTGCCAGTGTCTGTGAAAAGCAAATCCAACATTCCTCTCATCAATGGCAATCAACTCCCTATTCAAATCAGTCCAATCTTCATCGAGATGTTGATAAGGTGAGGTAGTGACCAAATATCCAATTATGATTCTCACCGAAAAAAGATGTCATTCACTTTGCAAGGCCACTTGGCTTAGTTTTTCAAGTGTTATTTGGGCACAAACTTGGTTGCCAAAAATGCAACATGGCTATAGCACTTATATTGGATCACCTATCATGGGAAAAACTGGATACAGTCATGGAAAAAACTGGACACCGTCTATCTAATACGATGATGGAGACATCCCTTTTGCATGTTGAGAAAAGAAAACATTCATGATTGGTGAAAATAGTAACGACGTAAAACTTGGGGGGAAAATGCAACATGGTCCTCAGGCAGCACCACCTGCAGGTGAATCGAAAAAAAAATCATTCTCCAGTGGTAACTATTCGGTTTTTCAGGAATTATTGTCAGAAAGGCAAACCTTAACTTCTACAGATGATGCACAGAAAAACAATCACATGATCTTATTATCAGTAGCTCCTGAAGATGGCACTGATCGAGATATACTAAAATTAATGTATCTATGGCGGTGGCCACCGTTTCTGTGATATTCATGTGAAATGTATATACATGTAGATGTTCGAGGTCCTAAATCGCCACACTATACATACATGAAAGAGTATAGCCCTTTCCAGAAAGTGCCTGATCTCCCCTTGAATAACTGCTGCTCTTAAAGGTTAGAAGTATGAAAAGCTGCTTCCATGAAGTAGTCGCCTTGGCTTAACTTCGCTAACGACACCCACATTTATTTCGAATAATATATTGATAAACTATTCCAGAAAATTTGTTGGAAAAACTATTCTGTTTATATTTTCTAAATCAACCGATAGATCATGTGTATGTGTACATTAGTAAGTTGATTCTCTTGAAAAATATTGAATATTTAATTGTTAAACTGATTGTGAGGGCCTTTGGTACTTACCGGGAGTTCTCTGTACTAATTAACACGCCCCAGTGGAACAAGGGGCAAAACTCTTTTCAAATTGGGATATTACTGAGGCATGGCTGTAAACCAGGCACTGAATGTAATTTGGATGCAAATAGCTCCAGGTCATAATGGCCAGCCATAAATTTGACCCTCAATGACTTCACTGGATGTTAACAAATCACTGATGTGTCATATGTGCGAATGAGAATATGGAAATCGGTACCCAAACAGAGGTAGTCACTTACCATGGGTCTAGCTGAAAACATATATATCGGCAGTTGTAAAGCACAATGTTGAATTGGTAATATTCTTTTATGTGTGCTGCAACAAAAATGACCTGCCTTACAATGTTACATCATTTATGCTATCCTGTTAGCCACCAATTCCTATTATTTATTGTTGAGTGTCTTTGGCAAGACTCGACTTGACAACTATAGATTCCAATTTTTTGCATACCAATTGCTTTGGTAACAGTCCATTAACACTTGCTCTCCTTGTCTCATGTTCTTGTAGAAATTATTGCATTATATATGCAGGGGTTTTTTTAGACAAAAATTTTTCATCTACTCAATTTCAAATATTGTAAAACTCAATTTTTTTTTTTCAATGTCACTAAACTCAATTTTTCTACTTTTTCATCTAAAAATTGATGAAACTAAATTTTTTGGCCTTTTTCATCAAAAAAATTATGAAACTCAATTTTTTTGCCTTTTTCTTCGAAAAAATGATACAACTTGCTCTTGTTTTATTTTTATTCTTTATTATTTTACCCCTAAGCCAAGGTCATTGTTTTCATTGAACGACCTCCGTTGAATGGTGATGGAGCACTGGGATCACATACATCTCATGATCTCCCCTCAGCCCCCCCCCCCTTTTTGATTTTAGCCCTGCGAATTTTGTAACATGAATTGAACTGACACATCACAGAACCAAGAGTTTATTTTCCATTGTAAGTGCATTGAATTTATAACATTTATTCGCACCTTCCAATATGCCGTTGTGTTTATTTGTCAGTACTTCCAAACTGATTATTTGCCTTCATTATGGCAGAACAACAGGTGACTGTCACAGGAGCAATAATGCGTTAATTTCGCGGCAGAAATAAAAGCATGATGAACGATTTTAACAGAAGTTGCTCTCAAGCATTCGTGTATTACAATAATTTATTCGTTAGTTTTGGAGTCTTAAACGAAAACTTCTCAATTTACCGTAACAACAAGGCCAGGGCAGAGGTTGCATGTTGCTTGTTTTCCACCACAAAACACAGGGCGAGGCACTTCACTTCGACGTGAAGCAGGTATTATACGCGTTCAAATAAAATTCCATCAGATCAAAGAAGTTGAAAAGTATGACAAATATATTTTTTGTAGTTTGTGTTCTTGTTGAGATTTTCTCGCTTACGACTGTCAAGCGTGTCCCACGTGTTGAGCTGAAGAAAATGGCGCTGAATTGCCACCCTTGTCATAAGATTTAATAACGTAAAACGTATCGTATGATATTACGACATTGAAGGGGCGCTGCAGTCAACGTCAAGAAAAATAATCTCCGCGAAAGCTTCTTGAGTGGGTTTCAGTTTCACTGGATATCCCAGACGAGACGCGGTGTCTGTGGCTAAACAAACATACGAAAAAACCGGGAAGTGGCAGAGATGACATGAAGAGTGGCTCTCCTACGGACATTTATTGGCATAGAGACGAAGGTGACACGAAAAACAACAACAACCTTGTGTTGTGAACTTTCGGTTCCGATAACTTTCCCGTGATCGGGGCATTTTTGTTCGGCCCGGTCTTACATAAACTCAATCTTTTATGAAAAAAACTCATTTTTTTCCGCGCATTTCCCCCAAAAAACCAGAAAACTGAATTTCTAGCCCAAAAATTAAACATTTAAGAACAATGTTTCTATTCGTAACTAAATCAAACCTGCTTCAATTATTGCCTTTAAACTCCATTTAAATGCACAATCAAACGTAGAAAACGGAAGTTAAAAATTGAAAATTATCTCCCCTAGGAGATAGTTATCCGCCCCTAGGAGAGCTCTCACTCTTCCCAACGTGGTTACCATAAAAGCCAATGCACATCCCATTCTCTCCCTCTTTCTCATTATAACCGAGACCAGTAGTGAACTAGGCCGTGGTCTGAGGGGAAGGACGGGAGGGCGCATTAAATTGAAGCAGGTTTGATTTAGTTACGAATAGAAACATTGTTCTTAAATGTTTAATATTCGTTGCCTAAATCGTAAACCTGCTTCAATTATTGCCTCAGTACCAACAGGTGGAAGGAGGGAAACCTCGGCCAAGTAGCAGATTCAATGTTAGGCTAAGTAACCGCTGGGAAGACACAGACATGGATATCAGACATCAATAATCAAACAATTGAAACCCTGGTCAATGACCGTTAAAAAAAGGTTAAAATTTGGATAAGATACAGTTGTACTTATCTTGATTGTCTACCATGTAGCTGTGCTCATGGTGTGGAAGTATTACTCCCGAGAAAGGACCCCTACCCATAGAGTTGGTGGGTCTACTCGGGTAGCCATCTATACCAAGAGGAGGGACCGGTACCCTTAGGGCTATTGGGTCTACTTGGTAAGGCTTATCTGTATTCAGATTTCTTGGCTGTTCCTAAGTCCGGGTGAAGCATAACTGGTCCGTGCCTAGAGGTCGCCAAGCCACACCACTCTCAGTCCACAAACATCTACGTCCAACTTGCTTCTTGGGAGTTGATCGTAGAAGACGCAGCTGAGATCATGAGAAGGAAGTCAGATTCAACCTGTAAGACACAATCAAAACCGCAATTAAGGTAAAGATCACACTCACCATGAAGTCAGGCATTTTAGAGTGATGATTTAGTGTCCGACATCTCTTAGAAGATCCAAGGTTGTCCATCTGAACTTATTTCTTCCTTCAATATGTGATCAATCAAAAGTGGACTATATAGTATGAACGAGATGAGATGATACAGCAATTTGCAAATTTGCTGCGATGATACAAAATGCCGCCCCCTCCTTTTTTTTTAAAAAATTTAGTTGACCACGTGCTGGGCATCTATACGCGGCCCAAGCTTGGTCATCCTATCTGACTGGACTGACATATCTCTTAGATAGAAATTGGAGAACGTGGAGTTCGCTGTCCAGAACACGACTGGACAATGTCAAGGAGGGGCAGGTTCTTCCATAAAACTCAACAAAAGAAACCTGGCCGGTAAAGCCGAGGGTAATATGGAGTAGTAATAGAAGATACTAATCTAACTTATCTTTTGAGTGTCTTCCCTTAAAAGGGTAAATCATGGATATGATACAGAATATACTTATTCTTGAGTGTCTTCATCCATGTAGCTGTGCTCGTGGTGTGATATGTAAACTCTACCAAGATGTCCGGATCCTCTACTACTCGGGTTGTTAGGTCTCCTTGGTCTCAGAGGGCGCCAAGCCACGCCGTTCTCAATCCACCAACGACTTACGTCCAACTTGTCTTGTGAGATGGGCGTAGGATACACAGCTGAGATCATCCAGAGGAAAGTCAGTTTCAAGCTGAAAGACACAAGCAAAAACCGTAGTTAAGGCAAAGATCAAAACTCTCAAAGTGTCAGACCACTTAGATTGATGATTAGAGAGTCCATGGTCGTCTATCCGACTTATTCCTTCCTTCAAAGACGATCATGATGAAGTTCTAAAATTGAAACATACTTGAGACAATTGTTGGCTTGGAGAACCTGGGAATCGATTCCGATACCTCTCGCCTGCAAAGCGAGCGCTCTACCATTTGAGCTAGCTTCCCTGGAGCAAGATGGCTGCCTTGCTGCAATGGTGACAAATTCTGCCCCCCCGTCTCTTCTTGAAAGAACTAACCACGTGCTAGATAGCCCTTAGTGGCCTAAGCGTGGTCACACTATCTGACTGCACTGACATATCACACAGATAGAAAATTTGTGAACGTGGAATTTGCAGTCCAGACACAAGAACTGGACAATATCATGAAGGGACAAGTTCTTCCATAAAGGCCATGAGTAGCGATGGTACGAAACACATTAGACGAAATGGAAGCCAGTAGTGGGGGCGTCAATAGTAAATCTACCTTCTGGCAATTGATAAGACTATTTTATGGTCTTCTTCAACTACGCGGCTTTTTTAAATATCAAGCCTTGCTGACCGGCGAAGGGATATGATAACCGTAGCCGACGAAATCGGTACGAGTAAGATAGTGACGGAAGGCACAAACAGGATCTGGCAGAAGATCGACCCCGAGGCCATGTACAAAGTCTGACAACGCAGGAATGGAGTACGACGTTGAGCGCACGGACCTGAACGAACAGACTCATTTTGGCAATAAATTCAGGAATGGGCCGAAAAGAATGCAAGACCAATCCGCTGTCCAGGTCATAGAAGATCTTTCAAGAGCATAAAGATGAGACACTCTGGACGTCAAAGCAAACGCTGCCACAAAGGCCGTGTCATAAGACACAGCTTTATAGACGCGGACTCTAAGGGTTGCCAAGATGGTAAATCAGGTCACACAGAACCACACCGATATCCTATTTCTGTAACAGTTGGCGAGTACAACGCGACTGTAATGCGAAGGCGCGAATAAGCGCAGAGATATAATCGTCAAGGCTAAAGTCGGTACCAAAGGTAAGACGTAACACGCTAGCCAGAGCAGATCGATAGCCCTCCATGGTGCTAATATGAAACTCCCTATCCTGGTGAAGGTGAAGGAGGAAGTCAATGCGAGGGAAATAGAATCGGGGGCGGTATCACGTCCTCGGCACCAGGACCAATATAGGAACGTAGCAAGTAAGGTCCTACATATAATAAACAACCTTAAGGTTGATGACAGAACCATAAAGTCAAAGTCTAACCATTGGTGTAACGGTCTATACAGGAATAAAGTACTTGATGGAGAAAGCCGGAACAGCTGTCCAAGTACACCATGAAAACATTGTGTTGCTTAAGCACAATCCTAAGGTAAATGGATCTCAACACAATGTTTGTGTGTTAAAGTCAACATGGTTCATAGTTAAAACAACACTGTGCTGAATTCAATTAAAGGTGACTAGTCCGTCATTCACATTCCCGCCGTCGTCCTCAGAGAAAATCCACGTCCATAACCAAAGACCTATTCCATATAACAGTATTTGATCAAATACTGCTGATTGTAATACAATTTTGATATTCTGAACTCCAGACTGGAAACAACAAGGTCTGGACAGGACTGTCTTCGTAGAGTAACGACGAACCTAAGTAAATCACAATGTGAAAAACCCGAGAAGAATTGATACAAGTGGAAAGATGACGCCAAACGAACGGACAACCCCTCCCGCCGATGACCGACGATGAAGAATCAAAGGGGGCCGATGAATGGATATAAAATATGCATCTCGCAAATGAAGAAATGACGTGACAAACGGCGTTATGGCGTACCGGAAACGTCTAACCGATGTAATAGAACGACGCACAGGTGTATGAGAGACACATGACAGCGTAATGAACCTGCCGTCAAAGGTGTAATAGGAAAGAGTAATGTGAAAAGTGCGAGAAACGTTGTATATGATAAACAACGTAGTGATTTCCCAATTCACAACAACTTAATGTATATACATGCTCAAACTGGAGCAGGATACAAACTTATAAAAGTACACGACGTAACCGAAGGGCGTTGCAAACAGTAACCCCGAAGTCGAATGTAATAAACTTTCCTTCTCTTTAAACGCAGTAGAGATGAACATATTAAATGTTTGTAGCGTTAATCACCAAATGTAAGCTCAATGAGATAAATGGGATTATAGATCTTTGTGTCAGTGAACAAGAAATAATGTGTCAATGAATATGGTTACATTATGACCTCTCCCGATGTAATTCGTCTCCTGTACATGAAATTCAGTACTGGAGTTTTATATGGAGAGAATATTAAACATTTACAAGAATGTTACTATCAATAACCAAAAAGTCACACAATCGACATCCAGAACAAATATTTTTCCAGGAAACCAAAACAAATCCTTAAAGGATTTTTAAATTCCCGAAGAGAGGGAAAAACATTTAAGGTCTCTCGCCGGCAGGAGGTTATTCAAAAATTTTGAATTTGAAATGACCTAACACGAACCAATTTGTCGAGAAGCGGCAGAACAGTAAAAACATTACTAAAGAGCAGTTTGATGCTCTAGTAGACTGTACTGGTAATACAAACTTGGTAGAAAGAAACATAGAAGACTTCACGACTTACGTGTCAATAGGCTTAACCTTGGCCGGACCAATAGATTCCCACTCACGCTAGTTAAATTTTAAAATTTTCTCATAGAGAAGAAATTAAAATTAGTGCATAAGTCCATCTGAATTATAAGCGTAACACAGTATACAGATGGAACAGCTTGGTGAGAAACAAAACAAATCACATGTATGACAGTCTTAAGTAAGGCGTTGCGTTGTGCTGCCAATCGGCGACTGAGGAAGCACGTTGGATTACCAATAACATCTCATGGATATTCTCCACAAAATTGGTATTGAACTCAAGTGGAAATGACTTCGATGACTTAGAAATCTGAGGTAAATCTCGATCACGTTTGGGTGGTTTGTCAGGTAAAACGTTATCATGAAGGTCATGGGGAATCCGGAAACGAGGCTTTTTGAATTTATTGTCATCCTGTAATTGACGATCAAACTTCTCTAAATGATCCATCCACGCTGGGGACGGAGCGCATGTACGAGGAGTCACAGGCTTGGAAGACATGAATGCAGAATCCGCTGCTGTCCGACACTTACTACTAGATGGAACAACCTTCGAAGGGGCGGGCATATCCGGAACCAACGCTAAAAGCGCCTGCATTGTCAGCAAATAATCCATCTTCGACGTATCTTCCGAACTTTCCCGAGAGGAAGACGAATCATCCGACGAACTCGAAGAGACCGGAGATTGAGAACGCGAAGATGATAAATCATGATCCACCGCATGGTCAAGGAAAGGCGTCCGATGATAATGAAGATGATAATCTTGATCAGAAGGAGCCGAAACCCGTGGTAAACGGTGAGTAGAATCAGGTGAATGAACTGTCAAAGTACGAGAACGGCGTACCGGCGAGCGGGAGAGCCGTAAATTGGTACCAAAATGAACCGGTGGACGAGAACTACGGATCGGGGATCGAGACCGACGAACCGACGCAACAGAATCACGAACAGGTGAAAACAACCGACAAGATGGAAAATCCGAACGTCATGTACGAGAACGTGAATGTTTACGTGAATGTCGAGTCGTAGTATGTGAATGATGAAGTGAAGAATCAACAATCGCGGAAACTGGAGATCGTAAGTTCGCAACCTGAACACTTAATGGAAGAACCGAACACCCTTCCATAGATTTTCCAGCATTAGGAAAACTATATTTAGTTTTAACCCGCAAAGGAGAAACTGACATGCGACGTCGTTTATTTGATTTCTTCCTTCTAGATACATGTGGAGAACCAATAGGTAATGGTGAAATAACCTGGGGCACAGAATTCTTTTGTTTGTCGGGGACAATAGAATGGCCAGCCAAGACCGATCTGGTCTTTGTTGACCGTAACAAAGGAACTGGTTTTGGATCGGCCCTAGACAATGAGACCCCAGACCGGGTCAAGCTGTCTAGTAACCTGGAATTATCATCGCGTAGGATTGTACCGCTTGGTGGTATGCATACTGACGCGGGAGACACTGAGTCTTGACCAGCTCGGTCAAGATCTTCATTAGACTTCATGTCATTAACTAAAGAAATTTCCAAGACCCGTCTGTCGATCTCCGACAAAGACGAGACATCACAAGAATGTAAAAGAAAAACCCGACGGGCCTGGGCATAATTCTTCCAGGCCGCCGGATTCCATAATACACACTCCGCGCACGTGGACGCCCGTAATATAAATCTTTACACGCAAAACAAGCTGTGTGAGCGTCTAAAGGGGAAACATTTTTCCCGCACGTACGACAAGGAATACAAGACGGAACTTCCGACATAATACAGTAAGTAAGTTCCGAATGAATAACAAAACTCAACACTTGATAAAGGATATACCAGCGAGACAACAACAACTAATGTTGTAAAATTGCCTCTAACACTTCCCTAGATGTGCACTGCTCGAGCAAACTGGAGAAAGAGGGAGAGAATGGGATGTGCATTGGCTTTTATGGTAACCACGTTGGGAAGAGTGAGAGCTCTCCTAGGGGCGGATAACTCTATCTCCTAGGGGAGATAATTTTCAATTTTTAACTTCCGTTTTCTACGTTTGATTGTGCATTTAAATGGAGTTTAAAGGCAATAATTGAAGCAGGTTTACGATTTAGGCAACGAATACGCGCGCTATAAAGGGTCGTGTTATAAAGAGGGACAGGTGTACATTCAACTATATATATCACAAGATCAGAGATTATTACACACATAAAGGTGCATAATAACATTAGAAGAATATTTTTTTCTGTAGGCATCTAGAATACAACTAGATAAAAAAAATTCTCATAATTTGGTAGCTGTACCAAACAGTCAATTAGATATTACTGGGTACATTCAAGCAAATATCACAAAATCAGAGATTATTGCACCTGAAAAGGGGCATAACTCAGTAAAATAAGGGCTGAGGCAATTAATTTTCTGTTGGCTTCTAGAATACAACTATATAAATAAGTTTCCAAAATGTAGTAGCTGTATCAAACACAGTTCTGCAGATATAGTTGGTTACAAAAAGCATACATCACAAAATCTGAAATTAAAACATCTGTAAAGGGGCCTAACTCTGTAAAATTATGGGCCCAGCGGAGTCATTTTCGAGTGGCGTCTGACATATAACTAGATAAATAAGTTTCAAAAATTTGGTCACTGTATCTCAGGCGGTTTGTCTGGAATGAGGTGACGGACGTATGTACGGATCCACATACATAATGACGACAATACCCAGAGGTCAATATGGCTGAGGGGTAAAAATAGATTCAACTCCTTTTAAGCTATCAGAAAAAAGAGGTTCCGGGATGGGATGATGTTTACATGCAGTTTTGGAGATAGAGGGTGGGCCTGTATTTCTGAATGTGGGGATCCATGTTTGGGGGTAGTAGCTGTATCATACATGTATAATTGTTGTATGACCGATGATTCCAGGATAGTTGGGGATGCTTTTGATGGGTTCAAAGCACTGGGGGTGGGGAGTCATCTCTGAGGATGGTGGCTGCATGGTAGAAGTGTGTTAGGCAGGGATTCATAGAAGTCCAAATTTTTACTACCCACTATAAAATATTGAGTTCTTTTTATGTTCAAATTGAGTTTTTCCAAATTTTTACGGCCCACCCACAAGTTGATATTGAGTTTTTGAATGTTTTTACCACCCTACCAATTAAGATATGAACAAATAGTTTCTGTAGTACTAAGGGGAGCTACCTAATGTGATTTGGATAATGGTCATCTGAATGACAGAAAAACACATGTTCTGTATTGTAACTTGCTCACTTATTTTAATAGATTTCATTTTTTTGGACCTCGTGTTTGTAGCAACACCAACAGCGGTAAGAGATCACAAACTATCACAAACATTCAAAGATAATTATCATATAACGCTTGCAAGAGACGCTATAAAATCCTTACATCATCAGCGAATTTTCACCTGAGATGTAGCAGCTGTCAAGCAGAATGATGTCTTGAACTCGGACTTCTACTTTACGTCGATCGCATGGTTGCCGTCGAACTTCAGAACAAAGGAACTGCAGGGGTAGAATTTCGCAAAATTTTGCGAGAATCCAGTTGGATTCTTAGTGGCTTAGTTTGCGAGAATCCAAAGAATCCAAATTTGCGGAACCAAGCGTGACCAGTTGCCATTTTCACTAGTGCTAGTTACTGCACAACTAGATGTAAACTTCTCAACGGGAAAAATTGAAATCGCCTCATTTATTCTGCTGAGGGTGGTTAGCACACATATAATAGCACAAATTAGTTCAGGCGAGTGATTATCTCCATTGATGAGCAGTATTCAACCTAAACATGTTTGGTAAGTGGTAAGTATATACTCTTAATTTTATTTCATTTGTATCTTTGTATTGCATATGAAACAATAAACATAAAAAATAAATAAATAAAAATCTGGCCACCTGCTGCATTCCCTGACAAGCAGTAAATCAACAATTGTTATTAATGAACCTTTATATAAAGACTAGGCTATGGATTTATACGAGATACGTAAAAACATTAAAAAAATAAGGAAATTCCAGATATTTTTGTACCACATTTTCTCATTTCATACCATGATGGTTTTTACAGTGAAAGATAAAAATTACCAACAAAAATTCAAGTCACGGACATAAACAAGAAATGCAATGCCGTTAAAGTTGAAATCTAGACCTCAAATAAACCGACTTCTGAAGAAATGCGTGTTCTCAACGTAAAGTGCTAGAGCGCGTTGTTGTTGTTGTTCATGATGGGTATCATACACGCAATGTCTCTGCAGAAACGATCCATTTATATTTTCATAAATTTCCTACCACTTGATTCTACTTTGCCGGGCCCGATGTTCTGTCTTAGGGAAAATTGTTTGTCATTCTAATTATGAACGAATCCGAATCAAATTCATCTGCTAAATGATATGCAAAATGTCCCAGGTTTCATTTTCACCCTCGTGTACTTTTCGTCTGCAGACCGCCAGCTAGCATTCAATTCCTTCATATAGACTGTTTTCGTCTGTTGGGTTTAACGTAGGTAGCTGTGCACCAGCAGCTGAGCGAAGGAGAATACACTCATACCTTCGGCGCCAGTCGGGAACCATTACAGAGAGTATTCGAGGCTCCCAAAAAATAATCGAGCAAAGGTCTCCGAGGTTTAGTTAGCGCATTACGTCAGCAAAACATGTGAAAACCGCCACTTCCGTTTGTGTACGTTTCGCAGAACTCGGAACTCGCGGAGACGGAAATTATTTCTAGAACTGGAAATCCCCAAACGTTCGAAGACAAATTGACGAAGGATCGGCGATGATTTTCACATCACTGAAATAATTTGCACCATTTCGAGTATTGAGTTTTCGTCAAAAACATTGAGTATTTCTTGTCCAAAACGTACACTTTTGAGTTTTTTTGCTGTCTATATTAAGTTTTTGACATTTTTTTTCTACCGTTTAACGGTAGTAAAAACGGACGTCTATGAATCCCTGTTAGGATGCAAGCTTTCAGAACATATGGAGTTATTCAGTGGGATAGGCTCAGCTTAGAAGACAGAAGGTGAGGGACCAGGGCCGTGGGGGTGGGGCAAGCAGGAGGGGTCAAAGGGGGACTATTCTGCTGCACAGTATCATGATCTTTACTAACATCGGGAAAACAGAACCGTGACACTGCTGATAGTTCATTGCTTGTAATAAATAAATCTCTCATTGCAAGGCCATATCCAATGCTATTTCGGCAGTCAACACAACATCTCCCCCTAATGTATCCACTCACAAGAAAAACTAGAAATATTTAATGACTTAAGGATATATGGGTCACATTGACTTTGACGTTTGGATGATGTATCCACTGACACAGAAAATGTGGTTTTTAAGGATTTCCTGATTATCGGGTCACAGTGACCTTAACCCTTTGACCATGACCTCAATTTTGGTCTTTCCCTCTCCCCTTCCCAAAGTCACAGATTTATACATATGGACAGAAAATTTTATGTTAAATCCACAGACACTTAACGGCAGTGCTCTTATGTAGTTTTGGATTTGCATGCCCTGTTAGGCTTTCTAACCATGCTGACTGGAAACACGAATGTTGCATCATTTTCCTCTTCAGCTGCGCATTAACCAAGCAGAAAATTGACACCACTGCAATATCGAAAGATGCATGTGGTGATGTCACATGCCATTATTGTACCAGTACTCCAGTAGGCAAAAGAAACAGACGAAGGAGTTGGTACGATAAGGCAGAATTTTGGCCCATACGTGATGCGGTTAAAATCGAAAAAATAAAATGTCCTCAAAATAATTGTGTTTCAATGTAACGACAAGAGAAAATATATGAACGCAATATGTAAAAGTTCTAGCTCGATTGCATTATCATTGTAGTGATGACATGAATCCGCAGCATGTGCTATTTCATGAAAAAAGGGTCTAAATCGAGTCATTTAAAGACACATTTAGACACGAAGGACCACTTGGACCAAAAAGATTTTCCAGCAGTGGAGATATAATGCCACCGCACATCAAGTTAAATGGTGTTTTGGTCCAAGGGGTCCTTCATGTCTAAATGTGCATTTAAATGAATCGAGCACATGCTGCGGATTTCAGTTTCATGGCATAACTACAATCAGAACACAAACGAGCTAGAACTTTCTCATATTGTGTACATATATTTTTTCTTGATGTGACATTAAAACAATTATTTATAGGACATTTTATTTTTTTCGATTTCAACCGCACCACGTATAAGGCCAAAATCTCGCCTTATCGTACCAACTCCTTTCCCATGTGGCCAGTGAAATTCAATGGATTTGATTGCGGATTTTTATTTAGCATGATAATTTCCTGGTGTTCTGAAAATCTGGGTCAATGCTAAAATTCCATGTGAGAATTTGTGCACTGTATTTTGCTATTATTTCTTAATTGTTCTGACAGGCCATAACCAAGGTTCTATTAAATTGTTTTATCAACAAAGCATCAAATTCCCGTATTCTGGGAGGAGTTAACTCCAAAAGTTCTTCCCAGGTTAATGTATAGCAGAGGCCAATTGTAAGATATTTCGCACACACACTGATTCCCAGACATCATAGAAGTTTCACAAATAATTGCAACTTTAGATAGAAAACGGTCACAAATATGGACCGTACACTAACAGACAGACAGATGGACTCATACATGTCTGCCATTACAGCAGCTGATTTAAAAGTGACAAACAAGTCCCCATTCATTTAAGCGGGGTTTGAAGCCTATCTCAGACTTGGGTTAAGGGGAGACAACTCACTGGCTGCCAGGACATTTATCATACAATTTAGAGTTACTTCCCTTGAAAATCTCATTTCTCCTGAATTTTACTCTAATTTTAGCAGGAAATTTTAAAGGCAAGTAAAATCCTTCGTGAATACATCTCCTCCATTTTGCTTGTGGGTGTACACTGTTGTGTCAGTCCAAGAGAATATTATCTACATTACCTGTTTTGAGGACAGCAGACTGCGGGAGACTATTTTGGTGCTACCAGAGATGACAGCGAGGGCTGCGGCCAGAGCATTACTCGCTCCTTTCTCTTCTATCAATTTGTCCGCACATTCACGGAAGTATTCCAAGATGTCCTCAGTGACATCGTCTAACGCTCTGGGTGAGAAATAAATATATAGACACTTGTTAAATTAATTTGAGTGAATTCAATGAGAGACGAAGGAGAAATTAAGAGACACCTCGAAAGCGGTCCATAGAATTACCCAAATGAACCCAAATGTAAGTCATTTTACCCAAATGAAGTCAATATGTACCCAAATGAAGGCAATATGTACCCAAAATGAAGCTAGTATGTACGTAGAAGGGGCCCTGCCATCCAGAAATATAATAAAATAGGCCAGATGTACTGAATAATGCCAAAATGAACCTGCCGATGAAATGAAACTATTAGTCTACTAGATCGCTTTCAAGGGAGAGAACTCTGACAAAACCCAGCCGCCCAAGCAAAACCGCAACGAACCGTTTTCGGCCACCTTTTTCAATACATTCCTGTTGGGTTTTTTATGAACTAATCCAAGTCCCATTTCTCTCAGTAGATGCGATGATTATGGCTGTGAAAAAGAAAAAAGTTCTTTTTACATGCCGCTTAATTTCCATGTTTTGCCGAATCTATTTCTTTTGCCATTATTTTTATATAAGGTAGATGATTCAAAGAATGATTCTGGTATGAGCATAATAACTCTGATTGATTGAAATTGAAGTTTGAAGGGGCGCTTCCCATACGGATTTCGCGGCCCAACTCAATGTTTTATTTCAATGTTAATTTAATTTGTAAGCTTCACACCTGATTACCTTGAAACTTCAAAGAGGATTAAATGGTTGAACAGTGAAGAGTATGATTGAGCGATTGTTGACACCTTTTGAGTAAATTGTGGCATTATGAGCAAATTTAATCAAGGCTCGGAGTGGGGCTTTCAACAACTTTAATCTGCTTCAAAGAGGATTAAATGGTTGAACAGTGAACAATATGATTAAGCCATTGTACTACTGGCAATATGATAACTGCTAACAATGTAACATTTTCAGTTCCAAACAAGGCAAAGGGGATTGCAAAAAAACATGGTCAGAGGAAACGCAGTAGAAGTGAGAGAGCCAGGTAGTCTACAGGTATTCAATTGTGATGTTGACCGTGTTTAGAAAACAGATTGTCCACAAAATGTAGCTTTGTACAATTGTGCTATTCGATGTGCTATTTCTATATTCAATAAATATTATTGTACAATATTCCTTGCTAATCTTATTTCGTCTAATTGAACAAGTTGTAAGGGGATAAAGCATGGCTTTGCTTGGTAGCTGTCAGCTAGCTCTCAAGCTGAGTTCTCTCCCTTGGAAGAGATCTCCATCAAACATGTCAAAAGGGTAATCTGATCGTAAATTTTTGGCATTATTTAGTGCACCTGCCCTATTTTATTATATTTTCGGATGACAGGACACCCTTTTATGCATATACTAGCTTCATTTGGGTACATATTGCCTTCATTTGGGTAAAATAACTTACATTTGGGTTCATTTGGGTAATTCTATGGACCCCCTCGAAAGAACACATGAGAAATGGCCTGGCCATCTGATAAGCAAGATTGGCAAGACTGAATAAAATCTATCTCAAGGTTCACAGGCTCTCTTTTGAAAAATACTATGAGGGAGGAAGGTCTTCTTAAAAATCTTTTTCTTTCCTTTCGCACAAATATATCCATATTTTCTGGCAAACCAATGCAGTGGTTTAACACAATTTGCATGAAACCAACAATGTTCTTCGAGTTACTTGTCTTCAACAATGGTAAAATCAAGACATTGACTCAGTGTTCAAGAACATCATTTTGGCAAAACTATGAAACAGAAATGTGCAAAAATGGGGGAAAAATATATTAAAAAAAATGTAAAACTTCTTTTCTTTCATTTATAAAACGTGTTGATGTGGTGCTAAAAAATGATGTGGCAGTGCCCGTGATGCTATAAATTTATTTCTTTCAGCCTAAATACATGTGCATGAACCTGTAGATACAAAGCTACGCATCTGAAAATCTCACGGCTCTGGGCACCCGCCATCCATATTGTATTCAATTTGAACCATACTACTGTGAAGACATCAGGAACACCAAGCAGTCAAGTGACATATGTACAAATTATTGTAAATTTTGCAATTAGAAATGGCCCCCAAGTTTTCCATCCGATCAGAGAAACCGGCAGTCATTACTTGTCTCTTGATGTATCGATGATGTATACCAAGTATCCTACTGAACCCCTCAACAGTATCAAAGGATATATAGATCATCAATGATTTTACATAAGTTAAAAATGGCCGCCAAGGTTCCCATCCAATCAGAAAAAATGGTTCTGCCATTTACTGTTAGTCTCTTGATGTATTGATGATGTATACAAAGTCTTGCATCAAACACTTGAACAGTACCAAAGGCATAGATTTTACATAAAATAAAGATGGCAATCAAGTTTTCCACATGATCAGAGAAACTGGTTGTCATTAATTGTACATTTCTTGATGTATCGATGATGTATAGTTTCATATGAAGCACTAAAACGGTAAAACACATATATAGATCATTAAAGTGAACGTAAAGGCTGAGGCAACATGCACTCTGTGGGAAAGAGCTACATTGAAATACTGATATTTTTGGGGATTTTTTTGCACCGAGTACGAACGAAATTATCTCCGTTGTATTATTGTTCCCCGGCTGCCGCCATGCTGGCTATCTCACTCAGAGCAGTGACGTTGTATCACCTCGGAGCTCTTTACTTCGTGGAGTTAGAAAGCGCAGAAAGCATGTAAACATAGCGACGCACGAGGAGGCTAGCCTGACTTCAAGTTCTGACGAAGAGACAAATGAAGGTTTACAGGGTTACTAGTTTGAACCAAAACGCTCCGATGTCGACGAAAGTAGTGAGTAGTTCATCGAACGTTTCAGGTCAGTAAACACTTGCTGGAGACACGCAACACAATCAAAACACGCTTGAAACAGCCGAGCTCTCCACCACCGCAATTACAATTCGTGCTACAGCGATGCCAAAACAAAGTGATACTACGTCACAGGAAAATATCACGTGCTCCGTACAAGCGTTTTCATTGGCGCAAGGCTAATCAATAAACTGATATGGCCGACTCCAGTCGCTCGCTGCAGTCAATAATTCCCGTGTTTGGAATTTTTTTTTTGGAAGGGAAAAAATCACAAAAAATATTTGTTGCTGCCAAATGATACTTTTAATATAGTTCTTCCACACAGTGCGTGTGTTGTCGCAGCTTTTACGTTCACTTTAATGATTTGAATAAATTAAAAACGGTCACCGAGTACATTTCCGCTCAATCAAAGAAACCAGTTCTGTCATTCAGTGTAAGTCTCTTGATGCATCGATGTGTACTAAGTTTCATATTGAACACTTAAGCGTTATCAAAGATACTAATGATTTGCATAAATTAAAAATGGCCACCCAATCAGGCAAACCAGTTCTGTCATTCATCGTAAGTCTCTCGATGCATTGATGATGTATACCAAATTTTACATCAAGCACTTGAATGGTATCAGAGATACAAATTATTATTGATCTTGCATAAATTAAAAATGGCCGCCCATCCTCCCCGTCACTGATGTGGTTATTCGTTGGAAGTCACTTGATACATCGATGCTGTACGCCAAGTTTCGTATAGAACATTTAAATGGTATCAGAGATATACATCATTCAATATTTTGCATAAATCGGCATACACAATTCACCTCGGCAATTGGTAATTGCCGAGGTAAATGTTGTGGCATAAGCATTTCACCCCAGCAATGTTTAACATGGTGTTAAATAGGAATTATTTTAATAGGACATTATTTTTAACGATGTGAGTTTTCCGAATTGTGTGGGCTGATAAATTAAAGATGGCTGCCGAAGTTGAATGGTTCCCACCCAATCAGGGAAACTGGTTCGGTCATTCTTTAAAAGTTTTTTTTTCACACTGAACAGCGAAATGGTATCCGAGATACACAAGATTAATGGTTTTGCATAAATTAAAGATGGCCACCAAAGTTCCAATCAATTGGGTCCAGATTCAATAAGGTTCTGGGCCATGAGCATATCAATGTGCACTGCGAGTTTGGTGTGCCTAGGGTAAGTCATTCTAAAGATATCTTGGCAACGAGAAAGCTGTGATGGACAGACGGACGTACATGATGTCGACAATACCCTTTGGCCAAATTTTGGCCGAGGGGTAAAAACCAATATCACTAGTTGTTTGTGTGCTAATGATACTATTCTCCAGCTTTGCTCATAAGATAATTTGAAGGTAATTTTTAGTGCATTTGATTGGTTTATCAAACAGTATATATGGTCACAGCTCATCATTTAATCTACATGTATAGTGTGTTCATTGTAAATCCATCCATCCATTCATACCCATCTAAGGCGAAGTTTTCAGCAGTTACAATTCAGCTTGTCTGCTACTTTAATAATAATCACGATCAAATATGGAAGCACTCACCTTGCCGTGTCTGTAGCAACAGATTTGAGGAGTTCTTCTGGTGATGGAGCCCCTATTTTCTTGAACTTCACCCCCTACAAGGAACAGGATATAACAGAACTATATTACACAGTAATTGAATAATGACACCTCGCTACCAGGGCCTTCCCGCCGGACATCTTAATCCATCGATGTCTTCATCACATTCTCTGTCAGCCAATCAAATGGTTTGCTTTGCTCTGTTCAAAGCAGAGGTCACAAAGGTCAGGTGCTGACATCAGACCACCAGTGTGTGTCACTCGATATCTCAGCCAATCAGAAGCATCCGGGTCATGAGTCTACATTTGGCAGTTCAAAGGAAGGTCAGCTCGTCTTGGCATATGTAATGTATTTGGCATAGGCTACCTGCCATTAGCATGTGCGCTTGACTGGTTGGCCATGATTGGTGCAAGGTAGACCATGGTGTTTGCGATGATGGAATGAAGCAGAGGAGGGTGAAATATTGAGCACAGTGTACGCAAGCAGCCAGGATTCCAATTTTCAACAGTACTCTCACAAAATTAATGCCTGGAATGAAACAGTTTGCTGTCGAGCTTGAGTTCAAGGCTTGAATTGCAGGAATGTGTACATGTAATTCCTATAAAATCTGATGAGTGAGTGAATAGAATTTAAAGTAGCTTAGAACAATATTTTGCCTATATCGCAACGAACCAACTAAGCACTACCCAGCCAAGTTGCATTCCTGCTATTTCAAAGAAGAAATCTTTGAAGCAGCATGGAATCAGACACCCTTCATCCACCATATCAAACACTGAGGACAGCACACAAGAAACAGACAGGACGTTCACATGTGCAACAAAGACAAATGATATTACAGTGCTAGACATAACATTATCAAGTTGCTGATGCTTCTCAGCAAATTGCATTGAAGCAACAGGAACCTGAGCCCAACCAACCACCCGTAAAAATCTGATGAAAAGTGAGGCCTGGCGTCAGTCAGCAAGAACAGAGCAACAAACATTTTCAGGCCAGTAATCACTAAAATCTAAATGTGGAATTGATTCTTAGTGAACAGTGATTGGCAAGTATACCTGACTGGGAGAAAAATAGTTTGGTCAAGGCTTACCACCAGCTTCAGATGTGTTATATATTTGGAGAACCTGGATTATAATCTTTCAAGAAACAGGAGACTAATCACATTGGATCTACATTTACCATATAATTTGACCTTGAGAAACTAGGTCAAGCTCAGTCAAATCAAATACATTGCCGGCCAATAGCCAGCTACAGGTTTGACATGAATTTAGACAGATCAGCTACAATCCTTCAAGAGAAATTGTGTTAACAAAATTCATAATGATTAAAGGTTATACAAAATGGTCTCAAAATCTGCTACTTTTTTCTGCTAAATTGTTGTAGAGGTGATTATATAGACTTGTTTTACATTTTTGTATGTTTTCAAACTGCCCAAGGTTGGAAATAGCAGCAGTAAAGTGCGACAATTTCATGCCCCTTTCAAAACGGCGAAAGCTGTGACCGCTTGACCTGTGACGTCACAACCTGATTACGATCTCGCTCAAATGCATGTTGTAACGTCAAAATGTCAGCGACGTCACGCTAGAACTCTCATCTGTTGGGTGAATCTTTCGTAACAACGCTCGACGTCATAGACTATGACGTTTAGGGCGCAATCGTAATCAGGTTGTGACGTCATGCACCAGAGGTCACGGCTCCAATACGTTTTTCCCCACATGTGTGCTATTCGTGTCCTAAAACCCACTTCGACGACATTATTCGAGAAAAAAATACTAATTTGTTGTTTGGAACACTACTGGGTATGTTTTAATGCAAAGTAGTATAGAGTCATTTGGTATAACCTTTAAACATATAATTTGACATAGAAAGAATGGGTCAAGGTCGGTCAATTTTAATAGACTTCTGGTGCATGGCCAGGTTGACATGTAGTATGGATATCATGTTCTATAATTCTTCAAGAGATATCATGTTCTATAATTCTTCAAGAGATATCATATTCTATAATTCTTCAAGAGATATCATGTTCTATAATTCTTCAAGAGATATCATATTCTATAATTCTTCAAGAGATATCATGTTCTATAATTCTTCAAGAGATATCATGTTAACAGAAATGATAGACAGAACATGATGTGGCACCTAAAATGTGCACTGACCCCCTCAGCCTTAAAAAAACATTATGTTTGTATATGGCAACATTTAAGGATTTCGAACATTGGAGATCAGGCTACGCTGAGGTACTAGCCTGTACCAGATAAGTACCAAATATTCTGAGAGGCCTACGACCCGGCAAGTATGTATGACAGCATGTAGGACGGTTGCGGAAAAAGGACAATAATTCCAGATTGAACAGTTAGTGCACATCCACAAGGTACATGTACCATGAATCGAGTAAGTTTCAAAGTTGTTCAATAAGAACTTCCAGATTGCAATATGTTGACGAACAAATGTGCAATAAATTTGGCACAAATGCTTAGTACGGGGTTAAGAACTATACCATGCACATTTGCAAGATACTATAAAGCATGTTTTAAAGTTATCCGCCAAATAGTATTAGAGGGATATGGACTGGACAAGTAGTTCTTGATGGACTGGATAAAGCCCCTTAACTGCGTAGAAAAATATTGAAACAGGCAAGAAATCTGACAGTGCACATCGGCACATGACCATACAACCTGACATACATGCTGATTACAAGTTCCTGCAAATAGCCCTTCAGCCAAATGGCAGGGAGGTAATAAAGCTAGTTCTTGGACATTTCTTTCAAAACTCATTCAAATCGGCACATCTATTATTTGCATAGGATATTTTCCTGACAATCAAGATTTTTGAGAACTTAGCTAACCCTTATCGAGTAATATGCAGGGCTTCGTGTTTAGCGTGAGTGATAGCTCACCTGCACGCAAACACTCACGTAAATTTATGTCACGAGAGTGATTTTTAGCTCACGTAAAATGTCACCTTTTATATTGTGTTATATTGCAATCACTCGCCTCACTTTTAAATACCCTCTCCTAAATATTTTGACGCGAGCGATTTTTAGCTCGCGTACTAATTCTAAACATGAAGACCTGAATATGACGCTCTACGTACTGATCTGAAATTTAGTCAATTCGTGTAATTACAAGGGAGATAACTGTGCCAACTGTACTTACAGCTCTGTGTTCCACCTCCTGGAGATCGTATTCTTCTTGAGGTTTGTAGAAGCATATACAGACACCCGCTCGGCCAGCTCGCCCCGTTCTCCCTGACCGATGAATGTACGAGTCGACATCCTATCATGTAGAAACATAGGACTACATTTACATATTGTATGATATGTGTCCAGCTGAATCTAAATCGAGTGGACAGAGTAAAAAGTGATCTGTCCTTCGAGGAAATATTGCTGTATGGTAATTTTTCACACTAATGAGAAAGTTTACTGTATTTCTTCTAATTATTCAGACAGCAAAACCTAACTTCAGGCATCTGCGGAGAGAGATTCTGCTAACTTTCTACAAATTTCACTAGCTATCTTTTCAGTTCTTGAGATAAATAACATATCTAGGCCTCAGTTTTTAGCCTCAGTTGACATGAAGATGTTTAAGTCAACAAATACTGTTCGAAAAATTAGAATAAATAGGGTAATTATTTTTTGTGAAAATTTGAAGTCTCCATTAAAATTATAATTGTTTAAGATTTTTCCAGAAATGTGTAAAAAGGTTTGTTCACCATCAGAGGCTTAGCCAGGATTCTGAGTTAGGGAGTCCAAAAGGCCGGGGGGCAGGGGGCCGCCTGTGAGGCCCCCTCCTAGGCATGGGGTCTGGGGCCCGCCCAGGGCCCCAGAAGCTCTGGGGTCATTAATGCTCTCAGATCGAATCTGAGGCATATACAACACTTATTTGTCATGTGCATTACCAAAACTCAGGCCATAGTTTTAAGCCTACAATTATGAAATAAATTGTTAAACTTGTTCTGCATATTTATAATAATGCTATTTTATTCATTGATTTTGTTTCTGGAAATAAAGTTATGTTCCTTCATTGATTTAGAGTCAAGTTATTTTATTCTTAATTATAACTAATTCTTCTTACCAATTTTTGTGTACATTGAGTAATTTTAGTCTTTGCTCTTTTATAATTGATTGCACTAAACAGTACAAACAAACTGAATGCATTAAATTCTATTTCACCCCTACTAAAACTGTACTAACACAAACTGCATGCATTATAATTTTATTTCACCCCTACTACGAAAATGAATTGGTCCGCTTACTGGACTCCACAAAGTACAGACCGTGCATGTCCACGGACGAATCCATTGTGTTGAGAAAGGGTGGACGAGTTAAAATCACTAGGACCGATTCAGTGTGAGTTCTGTGTCATACTAAATTATTGTCGCGAAGGCATACCGGAAATTACTTCTCCAAATGACCTGCTTCCTGCCACCCCAAACTTTCGGTAATCGAAGAAGAACAGGACATTCCCCGCGTCATCGAATCTATCCACGGGTATTTGGTAAGGCACTCTTTCGGGAAACGTCTAACACGTGGAAGCGTCGTGCGACTGTCCCCAGACTCGTCCCAACTGTGGGCCACAGAACTAGTGGCATTTTCCTTTTTAACCGGACTTCTGTCCCTCACTTTGTCTTATTCCTCACTGTCACTTTCGTTATCACTTTGTTCAAAATTTTGCCTCGCGCTCTAAGACGCGAAAAACTTCGTAATCTTCTGCATGTTGAAAAGTCAGCACACGAGAACTTGTGTGAAGTATGTCGTCTCCAAGCAGGGGTAACCGCATTTAATATTATACGCTAATGAGAGATGCGAGGCAGAGTAATCTGTGGCGGAGATTTTATAGGTCGCGGAGATTTTATCGGTCGGTCAACTCTGCCGAGTGGAATCTAAAACCTAGGCATTGAATTGGATACGAATGCTGACGGGGGGAAATATCAAAATGTCCGTTATGTGCAGCAGTACGTCCACGCAAATATAAGGCCGTCCAAAATTCCCCAAAATTTTGTTTGGGCCGTCCAAAGGACGGCTGGACGGTTAACTGGCTAACCCTAAATTCACCATCCATCATCTACATGATTATGTGCATACACGAGATGAAAAAGAACAGAACTCGCAAATCATGAATTCCTCCATCCAGACTTTCTTCATATGTGAAACAAAGCAGTTTGTCTCAAAACGTACTACCCTTCACGTGTCTTTCATTTTGATCATACTAACACGGCTACATCTGCCTTTCCATTCCACCGATCTAACATTAAAATTCATCATTTCCGAGTCAGCCAATGAACTTGCTTTAAAAGGAATTAGTTTAAGGCTGAATGAAATAGATTTCTAGCTTCATAGTCACTGCCAGGTCATTTTTTTTTAGTGCAGAGTCAATCCTTTATATTGCCCACAGCAAGAGGAAAGATGTCAAAACAAATATATAAGCTTATGTACATGTATAAGTATTTTTTTACAATTTTTTCAAATTCTTTTCTACATTTTTTTCTTACTTTCTGACAAAACAACGTTCTTGAATATTGAGTTAAAAGAGTTGTTTTATCTCTTGGCGGAAACAGTATTGTTTAAAAACAGTGTTGGTTTTGTGCAAATTGATTTCTCTCATCATTTTTCAAAAATATGCCTTTGAAGCCAAAGATTAATTTTATTCAGCCTCAGTGTCTTTCATTATCAAGAAAATTTATGGAAGTCTATAAAAGCTTGCATAATGTTCGTTGCGGGAGACAGAATTGGGGATATGAAAACTATGGTGATAATTCACAAACCTTTGGGGGATTGCATTGTACTACAAGATCTACTTCTGGGACATCCAAACCTCTAGCTGCCACATCAGTAGTCACTAACACCTTATATCGTCCTTCTTTGAATTTCTGTATAAGTAAGAAACAAAATATGAGCGAGTCATGAAGCCAAAATTTAATACCTGCAATTCTGCACGAAAAAAAATGTCTCCGACTCCCAGAGCAAAAAAAAAACCCCAAAAAACCCCACCCCTAAGTTTCATACAACATGAGATTGATCTAATCAAAACTCCTCGGCTTTCCCACGTGATTGAGACCCATGTGTAGTGTGAATTGGGGAAGAGATAGTTCTATGTGGGATATAGTTGGTTACATTCAGGCATATAGGACAGAAATAGAAATTAATATATTTGTAAAGGGGCATAACTCTGTAAAACATAGGCTGAGGGGAGCCACTTTCGATAGGCATCGGACTTAGCACTTTGTAAAATAAGAACCGAGACAAATAAGTTGTACCCAACACGGATCTGCAGATATAACTTGTACATTACCTACAGATAACAAAATCGGAGATTATTACATCTGAAAGGAGCATAACTCCATAAGCCGAGGTGAGTAATCCTTTGTTGGCTTGTAGAATACAACAACATAAGTCAATTTCCATAATATAGTAGCTATACCGAACGCAGTTCTGCAGATATAGTTGGTTACATTCAGGCATATAAGACAGAAATAAAAATTAATATATCTGTAAAGGGGTATAACTCTGTTAAATATGGGCAGAGGGGTGCCACTTTCGATAGGCGTCTGACTTAGCACTAGGTAAATAAGTGTTGAAAATTTAGTGGTTGTGTCTCAAGCAGTTTTGCCTAAAAGGCCTTAACAGACGGACGTACATGGCGATGACAATACCCCGAGGCCAAAATGGCCGAGGGGTAAAAAACTGTCCAGAATCAAATGTAACGTGAATGGCATCGAGAGATGTTTGAAATTGGGTTTTTATTTAGCTTTTTTGTTTAGATTTTGGCATGGATTTTTTAGTATAACTGAAATCCGACACCTTGAACCAAAATGATATTGTGATGCAAGGTCACAGCGGATATGATGACATGAAAAACAATAGATTCGCTTAGGTTTAAGCTGTCATATTTGAGATAAATAATATTAAATAATCCACCCTAAAAAGTATCCAAAAAAGGAAAAAAAAGCTCAATTTCAAATGTCACCATTTTTCACTTTTGACTGAGCATTTACAATATAAAACTTGGATAATTTTTCTGTACAAAACACAGATTGTTGTGCAAAATCGAAGAATTAGTTTTCGGCTTCACTAATGAAACAGCTATAAAAGGAGTTTTGCCTATATAACTATTCCTTTCATGGTACATGTGAGCTGTCTATCTGAATGGTACAGAAGCACTGGGCTGGTTTGTTTTCTCTGCTAGAGAATGCTAAGATAATATAAAGCCAGGTCCGATTCCAGCTAAGGCTATGTCTGTTCTCCTAGGGGTGAAACTGCACATGCTGCTGTATATATTTAACATGGGGCAGAAGTTACGAATCGCAAATAAAACGACGAAATATATTTAACATGGGGCAGAAGTTACGAATCGCAAATAAAACGACAAAATGTTATTAGGAATTATATCATGTTTATGTCGCAAACTATGAAATCTGAATTCTTCTATGAAAAATACATGCTTCATGGCATAGACAAACAATCTGTTTCACCCCCTGGAGCCAGCAAAACATTCATGGTATAGAGAAACAAGTTTCACCCCCAAGAACCAGCAAAACTGGTGACCATCCTTAACTGGAATTCCAACTTGGCTTATTCTAGGTCAATGCTATTCTCTGTTTTGAAATAGCCCATTCCCCTTTTTCAAAGAAGGGCTACAACTCTACAAACCCGGTCTTTAGGGAGGGTGAAACTTGGGAGCCTGTCGAATATTAGGAAGGAAACTTAACCAGTGACTGGATGGGTCATTTAAATAGATCTTTTTAAAGTGTCCAACGTAACTATTCCAGATTTACCTTCAACACAGTTTCTCGTTTGTCTTGTGGAATGTCACCGTGGAGGACATGGCTCTCCAGTTTGATGTCAGCGCTTGTTGCAAGCTCGTCAGCATCACGTTTTGTCTGACAGAAGACCATGGCTCTACCGTGTTTACCACTGTAGACCTGTATGATATCACCCAGTGTGGCGGCTCTGTCAAAGTAACTACACTTGATCGCCAAATGCTGCAATCAGAGAAAAACAAGAAATTCATAGTCCCAACTACAGACATACAGTTCGGGGAAATTTACCATGCAGATCTTTCAAATTGAAGGTACAGTAACATCATTTTTCAGGGCTTCGTTTTTAGACTTAGTGCGCCAGTTAAAGATAGCTCGCGTCAAAATATTTAGGAGGGGGTATCTGAAAGTCAGGTGAGTGGCGGCATTATCATCATTCTGAAGATAGAGTGAGGAAACATGACCAACTGTCTGCGATCTTCATATTAATAGCTATTGGTATATGTTGACCTTGTTGTAGGATTAACATTTCTTCATTTTGGGACTCAAATCTGCAATGTGGAAAAAATATTAGCCAATCACAGAAATTGTTTCATGACGTCGGCCAATAATGTGTACATCTACTCGTTACATTAAACGATGAGCTATCCTATATCAACATCTATTGCACTCCCATGTATTGACTCCGATGCCAAATTAAGTTCCGACTAAAATTTTTTCAGGGTTCAGTTTATATACTGTCAATACATCTATATTGAAGCCCATAAACGGAGATGATTTGTTCTCGTCATTGGTATGTGATATTAATAGACATCTAATACCTGTACTGTTGTAGCTGTGCGAGTCAACTGCTGACCAATCAAATCCACTCTCTTGACATCATTGTTCATGTATTTTTTCGCTGTCTGGTATACCCACGGAGGTAGTGTGGCTGAAAACAGAAGAGTCTGCGGGTTCTTCTCCCCATCTAATGACAAAAAATATTGAGCAAAAGATTGAAAGAATAAAAATCATTGAGCGAGTCAGTGAGAAGGATTTAACATCGTTTTGAATAATTTTTCAGTCATACAAACATGTATCATGACATTGCCTACATGTGCCGGAACATAGGAGCACCCTCATCAGTTTCTATCATCCTGGTCACTGATCATCCCAGCCAGCACCCACCCAACTATTGAACAGGCTCAACATTGCTTAACTTCGATGACCTGACAGAATAGTTTTCAGTCTATGTTTTTCAAATGGTGTGCATGAGTGACTTTCCACTGCAACTGTTCTGTAGATTAATCTAACTTATGGACAATTTACACAAAAACACAGGAAGGAAGCAATCAGAGATTGCTCAATTGTATGCCCCCCCTTCCACTTTAATCCGACACTGCCCCGCCATTGTTCTGTTCTTTATTGGTTGGTGGAGGCCTAATTTGGATAATTATAAATCTGTTTCAGTCACTTTTTTGCCATGCCTCACATAATACATATTCCAAGTATCAAGCAACAAGTGATAATACGATGCTTCGATGCAAGCTGGTCGCCAGGGCTTTCGCCAAATCCGAAAATGTGACCTGGTCATGAGACCTACATTCCTTGGGAGTATATTGTGGTGAAATTATGAAGCGATCAGTGAACTTTGAATTTTGCACCCAATTCACTGTTTTTGGGGCAATTTCATACTTCAGGACCTATGTTGTTTGCTTTGGAATGTAGAATAACATATAATATAGCCATTTTCCTGGTTCAAATCGGTTATGGACCGAGATCCAGCTTGGACAAATAAATATATCCCATTCACTTAGGTTTAAACAAAGGGCCATAACTCTTGAAAATATAACCGAAAACAGAGAACTTCACGCTGCACATCTATGGGTCACTGACCACATATCACGCAAATTTCGTACTTGTTCATACAATATTAACCGAGATCGAGCCCTACAAATCCCAATTCACAAAGATTTGAAGAAAAAAGGGCCATAACTCTTGAAAATATACGCGAAATGTGGAGAAACTTCACGCTGCACAACTACAGGGCACTGACCACATATCCTGCAAATTTCATAATTGTCCATACAATATTAACCGAGATCCAGCCCGGACAAGTTCCAATTCACAAAGATTTGAAGAAAAAAGGGCCATAACTCTTGAAAATATATGCGAAACTCGGAGAAACTTCACGCTGCACAACTACAGGGCACTGACCACACATCCTGCAAGTTTCATAATTGTCCATACAATATTAACCGAGATCCAGCCCGGACAAGTCCCAATTCACGGAGAAATCAGGAACAAAGGGCCATAACTTTTGAAAATATAAGCGAAACGTGGAAAAACTTTTCGCTGCACAACTGTGGGTCAATGACCACATATCATGCAAATTTCATACTTGTCCATACAATATTAACCAAGATCCAGCCCGGACAAGTCCCATTCACAGAGATTTCAGAAAAAGGGCCATAACTCTTGAAAATCATACCGGAACTCGGAAAAAACTCTACGATGCACAACTATGAGCCACTGGCCACACTCCATGGAAGTTTCAATCCTGTCCATCAAATATTAACCGAGATATTGCCCGGACAAGAAATTCGGACGGACAGACGGATGGACAAAGCGATCGCTATATGCCCCCCCTATAGTTAGAGGGGGGGCATAAATATTAGAATTATTGATGGAATTATTATGAATACAAGAAAGCATATTTCACAGCCACAGTAAAGGACTGACCACCAAATCATGTAGTTCACTGGAACATGTTGGAAGAAATCCTGTACACATGAGATCTGTCTGAAGCCAGTGCCCTGGAACTATTCATTGCATCATATGATAGTGAGTGGAGTAGTAGGGTTTAACGTCATTTTCAACCTTGTTTCAGTCATATCACGATGGTGCCTACATGTGCCAGAACACGAGTGTCCTCACAGTTCCTATTACCCTGGACACTGATCAGCCCAGCCAGTACAGCACATGGTCACCCATCCAAGTATTGACCGAGCTTAACGTTGCTTAACTTCGATGATCTGACAAGAACGATAGTGTCTGGTAATGCCTCTTATAATTCAATCCCCCTGTCGAAATTCAATCACCTACAATTTGGGTGACAAAACCTTGATCAGCTGTTCTAATAAATTTGAGCAGGCCCCAAATCACTGAAATACCAAAGTAATGGATTTGCATAATTTTTTAACCATTTGGACAGCTTCCTGTTCTAATAAATTTGATCATCCCCCAGATTTTATGGTGGGAAATTTCACTTCCTGTGATTGAATTATTAGAGCTAAGTAGGATAGGATATAATCTCAGCAAGTCCAGAGGTTATGAGCAATTTATATTATCAAATGACATGCAAACTTCATGTGCAATATTTCCTTTCACTCAATTGAAAATCCAATTAAATAATTTTAAGTACAGTAAGATTTCTAATAACTGATCACAATTATTGGAGATCCAACCATAGACATGTTTGAGAATGTAACCAAATAGCATTAGCCAATCTCCCCCAGGTTCTCTGTCGGAGTGACAATGTTATCACAAGTAGATTTCATGTTGTAGACAAATTCTTTGATCCTGTTCCAACCATTCATTTTAGTCTCCATGTGCTCTGTTTGTATTTTTGGGGCAGTAGAAGGTGTTTCACTGATCCTCATAAAATGTTACTTAACTGCGATTTGGCAGGACAGCCAGGATGGATTTTGAGTACGACAAATACAGTTCGCGTAGGACAGATGGAGTTTGGGTGAAATAGATGAGTTTGGGCATAAAGATAGAATAAATATCAAGCTAAAATTTTTCCAATGCAGTCATCAGGATCACATTACCTCTCTCATAAGCAGATTTGAGGATTTGCTCAACGGTCTCCGCAAAGCCCATGTCCAACATCTGATCTACTTCATCCAATATAACATGCTTTAATTTGCTCAAATTCAGGTTGCCCTTCTCTATATGATCGAGAAGTCTCCCCGGTGTACCGACCAGAATGTCCAAGCCTGATGACATGGCTCGCTCTGAAAAGAGAATCAGGTTTATGCACTTTAAAGGTGAAATGCAAAGGTTTTTCGATTCTCCTTTTCACATTTTATATAGGTTGAATAATGATAGAAATACCAGTCTATCTACTTCACTTGGTTTAATTTGAATGATCTTGTCTGCTAGAATCTTTTTAAAAGTTCGTACCCCTAGCACAGCTGAATTCAGATTTGCAAAACGTCATCGCTCATCTTTCCTTGATTGTGACGTCACGTCAGACCAGCCACCCGGAGACTGAACGTTACAAGTATTGACGCCCGGCCAGATGGTCTGATGTGACGTCACAAACGAACGTCAAACAAGGGCAGATAAGCGATGCGGATTTCATATCTGAAACTGGCCGGGCTTGAGATGCCAACTTTGAAGCACTTTTCAAACGCTACCAGGAGACAAAATACGCCAAATAAAACCAAACAGAGTATTTGGGCTGATATTTCAATGATTAACTAGCCCACAAAGAATATAGTATGAGTAAACAATGGGTGGCATTTCGGACTTTCGGTTTAAGAATCACAAGATTTCACAGTTATTAGTTATTCTGACCAAGAAACTCATATGATTTTCTGCTTTACTGACCGAGCCATTTGTTGACAGCTATAAGAGGTAGGGTTGGATATATGCAAGATGAACAATTTTGACTTCGAAAGTTAAACTATGCTTACTTAAAATGTTATATATTTTTAAATGTCGAGAACGAATTCTGTTCCTCAAGACATACTTTAAATAACAGCTGATTTCATATAGAGGGAGGCAAACATATCCACGGTATCCCAAACTCATTCAACCTGGCTTGTATAGATGAAGAGAAGGTTCAACTAAGTATTTGAACTTGCAACTTCACCCATTACCAAGTAATATTTAAAAAAAAAAAAAAATTAACATAACCTACCTTGAGGATTGTAGGGAGTTCCACCATAGAAACAGGCCACACTGAGCTCTGTACTGATGATTGCCTCGAAGTCCTCGCTCACTTGTTTGGCTAGTTCTCTCGTCGGCGTCATTACCAACACCTTCATAATGGAAAGTGAGTGCCGTCAGTATATATGGGGTATAGTCACCATTTACCATGTTTACAGTAATAATCTCCTTCCATCTTCCAGATACCCTATTCCCTCATCTTCTTGGACATCTTTCCTCAATCTGTCAGACTATCTACCACCCATCCCCCCTAATCTTTCAGATATGCTCTTTTCCCAATCTCAGATGCCATTTTCTACCACCGATTCGGACAGCCTATTTCACAATTACTCTTGGCAATTATCAATGAATTTACTAAACAAGTCGCAGTGATAGACAGTCTACCAGCCATAGAAATGAGGATATAGTAACAGTAAACCAACAGGTTTAACATGTTGACAGCGGACTACAAGTATAATCGTAGTGACTGTATCGTCTACATTTGCCAAGCCATGTATGAGAAAACTCGTAGCAGTTGTACTGCTTTCCATTAGCCAAACCAATTTTCACATCATGCTTTTGGGGAAAACCCAAGCTACGAGATAACCCATACTGTTCACAAACTGCCAGCATTGTGTTTGTTGCATTGTCAACAATGCCAGCACATTCAGTTTATGGTACAGCAGTAAATAACTTACTACGACAGGCCAGAATATTTCGTGAATGGTCGGAAACTTTTTTTCGGTTCCATCTATTCTATCTATGGGAACCCTCCGGAAACTAATATTAGGTTCCGTGAAATAATTGTATGGGAATCTTTTTTTTGCAAATGTCACAAAATGTTGTTTAAATTGTTGTTTTCATTGGTCTTTTATAAAATTGTGATCATTGTTCAAGCATGGTGAATTGGCTGCAGTAAGGTATTTGAAGAATTAAAGTAGATTTACTTCACAGAGTTTCGTAAGTTATTCTGTCAACATAGTTCAAAATTGAACTCGATGTGGGGCCACGAGTCTTGTCGTATAGCTTGACAGTGTACCGTGCACACTAGTGCAGAATTGAAATGTTCCGATTATTGTCAGTTACTGGGTCAAAGTCAACACTGAACGACCAATTTCTAACTGTTTTTAGGAAACCAGCTCTCCCCTTACGTTTCATAGCTTCTCACATTCCCCAGTCAAACACATGGAGCAACAGAATTGTACTATAAATGCATGTGAAACTTCGACATTTCCGACAACTTTGACTGCACGTTCACTATGCATGCGTCAGACCAGGGAGATTCCTGGGAGATCATAAACTGATGACGCACACAAGACAAGCTAGCACTTCCATTGGTCTGCATGACGTTCCCAACACCTGCTGTTACATGTATACTAATAGGTATAGCAGTCAATGGGTTACTGGGAGGTTCCAGACATTTTGAATTAAAAGTCATTTTAACATCCAAAATAAACGGATAAAATTCAGAGGTCACCAGGCTTAATGTTGCAAATCTAGGAATTTATATGGTGTAATATAATGGTTAGCCCTACTCTATTAAATAGGAATTCTATGAAAAATGCCTGTATTTTCATAGAAAAAGCTTAGTATTTTCTGAGAAGATAAAATGTCATTTTCTCCAAAATACCTCAACAGTTTTCTGGAACAATGAAACAGGGTTCTCTTCAAGACAGTTGGATACCAACATGGAAAACCATGGTCATGAGGCCAAATCACCCTGATTCCGCATGAAATCATGTAGTCAGTTTGCCGGTGTTACTTCGTTGCGACCGTATTGCCTCAAAATTTGGAAAACACATTATCTTATTAAAAATTCCTTTCAAAACTGTTGTCTTAAAAGCTTCCACTTTCCTTTTCCATTAGATTTCCTTTACATATCGCTATTTTGCTTGATGCGCAGAAACATGCACAGTATATAGACGTAAAATTAGATTTGTATGGAACCCCTTAAATGGAAGATGAATTAAAATGGAATGATGAAATTCACCTTTGGAGGTCGACCTCTCTTGGATTTCTTGTCTTTCTTCTGAAATTTTTCCACCAGTGGTAGAGAAAACGAGAGCTGAAATAAAGAAAGACAGTTACAATTACATGTACAAGTATGAAATCGCTCATGGCCCATTCAACAAGAAAGTTGATAAGTTCAAATGCAAGACATATATAGAAGTAACATTAACCTATGGAGAAGTTAAAATTACTATGGTACTTGATCTAGTGCAACATTTATTCACTTTATGAAACTACATTCTGTCTTGCCTACATGATAAAAAGAATAAACAGAATTGCTGTTTCCCCATGTTTTTGGTTTGCTTTTGAGACAACTTGGTTTGCTTTCGAGACCACCCCTTTTAAACATACAAAAATTTATGAACATGCTAATTACAATAATTTGGTTCATTTTAATATTTCAACTGTGTGTAGGGCATTACCCATGTTAACTAGGACATATATCCAACAGCTGACATGATACGCTGTAACCAAAGATGGATTCATGATACAGTAGAGGGTAGAAATAGCTTCACCTTGAACTTGACCATAGAAAATCGAAACGTGAGGGAATTCTTGTAGTTACAAAAGTGTGCGCATTTTGATCGCGGCTGAAGAAAAACGCACTCACGAATACTAATATTACAGATGCAGACTGTGATATTTTACCATACATATCAGAGTGCATTTCTTGGCCCTTGGTTTTATTAGAAAACGCACAGAAGGGTTTTTTCTTAAATAATGCGACTTCATGCTGAGTCACATAAGAGTCGAGTACCTGTTCTCCGCTCAATGCATCAGTTTTTAAAGCAGGAATATTTTACCGCGATTTTCACATGAGGGAATCATGATCAAGGATGAGTTATTTCAGTCCTGTATAACACACACTATGGTCATAATGGTAGCTATTGTTTTTATATCACTGAGATCCCTGATTTTCACTACTGAAGTTCAGACTCACTGTTTTTCCGGTTCCAGTTCCTGAAATGTCAAAATAAAGTCATATTACCAACCCTGCTAACAGTAGATGGTCACATATTTTATAATATGAAACCTAAACTGTCGGTGTAACACCTACTGAGTTGAATACACAGAAACATGTGCATTAAGTCTATCAATTTTTATCGAAACATGAAGCAAGTATCTGCATATGAGAGATGGAGAATGCATCCAGTTTATGAGGAATAAATTAGATGCTTAACTATTTGACAAGAGCCCAGAGTACAGCATCTTCTTTAGTGGTACCATCCTGAACCCAAACTGTCCATTTAGAAATGGACGATGCTGATTGGCCGAGAGCAATGCGCACAAGATCTGTGTGCCGTGGTTTAAACCTCAGTGCAAGCAGAGGGTATATCTGACAGTAGGAGGTATGCAAGCTGAAACCATGAGAATGCTTTCTCTTTGATCATGTTGATACATGTTAAACATATAAAATATCTGTTATGTATTAAAGACCAATGGGTATGAAACTGACTATTGCGAGGCCAGAGATATTTCTAAAAAGCACGTTTATAATTCTTTCTCCCCTGCCCAAATTATTTCCTGTCACTGCGCTTCTGATGTTTAATCATGTCACTGACTAAAGTAACTAATACTCACTTGCTTGTGCAATAACATCATGCCCATCATACACATGATCAAAGGTCTGTGATTGGATAGGAAACAGGTAAGTAATCCCTTTAGCTGTGAATGAAAAAGACAGCAGTTGAAAAATGAGATTGACACAATAACATCACAGAACTGCAAATCCCCTTGTCATGCTTGTTCCGCATCATTCCTGGGGGCTGGTACATGTGTATCAAAGAGGCTCATAAACTTGATTTCGATAACCTGCTTAAGAAAAAGGTAAAAGAACCAAATGAGATAAAACTCTTCTGTCACAAAAGGCAAATCGGTGTCATTGCCCATGTAATGTTACGCTGATTATCCCGTTAGGCAACAAACCATCTCTTAACATTGCAATGCTGCATAATTTTCTTTGCAGAGTTCTACAGGTGATGACTTCGAATTCTGTGTTTTCAAATGCCTGTTTAACTCCAATACAATAACATATCCGAAGTTGTTTGGATTTTCAGTATTTTTGAAAACCATAATGATACATATTATCTGTCTTTTGCAGTATGGCCAGGATTAAAGCATTGCCTGGTAACTAACCTTGACCTGACGTCACGTGGGCAATGACGTCATTTCACGCCTTTTATGGTTTAAGAGTTTTATCTCCGGACTGTCTTGTTGTGAGTGTCACATGTAAGAGCTGGCGTCAGATATTGCAATGAACAAATATATGATGCAATATCACAAAAGAAATGGCATGCACTAACGAGTGGTAGATTGGTACACTGATAAATTGTCTGTAAACTGTGGGTTTACAAGGTAAATGTACATGTATGCAGTTGTTAGAAGTCAATGGAGGCTGTATTTGAGCAATCTGACCTTAAAATTTAGAGAAAGTGGACTAGCAGAGAAAAGCTGTCATGACAATTTGTAGGAAAGTACACAACAAATACATGTACATCTATGTTGGTTGTAAATCCTTACTGATCTGCAGGTACATATACACCAACTTCAGTGCTTACAGTCTTTCAAGACGTGCATTATTTTCTATGATTTCTTTGTTTTACTGACACCCAAATCATTGTTAGTATTTAACAAAATTATAAACTGAAAGACATGTAATACTGTCTGACCTATTGAGAAAGTGCTATTCAACACTTTCATATCCGATAAAATTGAATTGAATTTATAGGCCCAATACAGTAGGAAGCTGACTTCGAGAATATTAGCGAAAAGCATTTTGCAGATCAATATTTGGTCATGTATTAATTCATGTCACCATCAGGAATGGTAGTTTACATGTACAACAGGTTCCATGGATAAGTTTTACAGAACCAATTCAACCAATCAGACCAGTCAGACAGTTTTAACCGATGAAATCAACTAAAAATGTCATTAATCAGAAACTTAAGGTGCTCTCATGAACTATAGCCAGTGAAAGGACTGAGATGTATTCACCGGAAAAGTGTGTCAGTTCTTGTATGCATTGAGACCACAATTCAATTGTGAATTTTCTCGCCTGATACCATGGATACAGGGGCTTCTTTCAAAAGGAGGGTCATTGGTTGGCTTTGTCAATAATCTTACAGTTTAACAATACACATTCTGATAATTGTTTAATTTGTATTGTTAAACTGTAAGATTAATGACCAAGCCGGTGATTGGAACACCCTCATTTTCAGAGAAGCCCTTTTAAAGAAACCAACTAGCTGGGGAGAGACATCTGGTGTTTGCACTGTCTGTCTGTCACTCCGCCTGTCCGTTCCCTTTTCGGGTCTGCAAGATAACTAGAGAACTACTGGACATAATTTCACCAAGCTTGGATGGATCCTTCATTCGAATGACCTTCTCATCTGATTAGCTTTTTGTGTGTGTCCATGCATGCGTTATTGTCCAGTGTCCATCCATCTAGATGGATATACACCCCTTGTCTGCAAGATATCTGGAGAAATACTGGATGAAATGTCAGCACAATTTAATAGAACCTTCATTCGAATGGTCTCCTCATCTGTTAAGGGTTTGGTATGAGTGCCTCCATCTGTGTCTGGTGTCCATCCATCTACTTGTACATGTATATACAGACATTGTCGGCAAGGTTATCTGGAAAACTACTGACTGGAATTTCACCAAACTTGGATGGCAGCTTTGTTGGAAACATCTCTTCACCTGTTTAGGTTTCATTGTGTGTGTGTGTTTGTGCATCCCTCCATGTCTGGCATTCATCTATTTGTACATGTATTTACAAGCCTTGACTTCAAGATATCTGGAGAACTACTGGATGGAATTTCAACAAACTTGGAAGGGAGATTCATTGGCATGGCCTCCTCATCCGATAATGTTTTGGCGTAAGTGCGTGCAAGCATACATTTATTTTCAGATGTGCAGCCTTGTTTTGGGTACTCAATGCCACATTCATTTTATAGCACCTTCGTATTTATACTGCGCCTAATCAACGCATGGTGGGGGGAATGTATGTTTTTTGCTTAAAAACAACCAGCATAGGCTTCATGCCAGAGCGGCAACTCATGGGTCAAAGTAGAACCTCTAATTTCCACTGACATTTCTAGGCCTGGCAATTAGTATATTTTACCTGTCAGTTTCTCTATACTGGCCTGGGATATCCTGAAGTTTGAGAAACTCCCTTCTCCATGTTCAGGTGATGGGGGACTTTCAGGCAGCACTTCAGGTGGTGCTTCGGTATGTTCATGCGCCTGGTTCACACCATTCTGTTGCGCCTTCTTCTGAAAGATATTAACAATAACGTAGGATGAGAATAAGTATCTAGATGACAAGTTAACCCATTATTACCTGTATTTAGGCTCAACGCAAGTAGGGTGTTGCGGTTGTTCTTGTTACACATCTTGGGAAAAGTTTCAATACCCGGTACCTCCAAAGTAACATTTTATAATTTGTTCAATTTTAACAAATCGCTTGTCCAAAAATCTGAATTATTTTGAACCCTGATATCATGTAGATAAACTCACGAAAACACAAAATGTATAAGCATAAAGAACAAAAAGATTTCTTCTTTGAAGCAGCAGGAACACAACTTGGCTAGGTGGTGGTTTAGTTGATTTGTCGCGACATGACTGAAATATTGTTGAAAGCGATGTTAAATCCTATTCACTCACTCAACTTGACACTAAATTTGGGGCTCTTGCTTATACTTAACTGGGTTAAGCCCATTTGACATTCCCATTGACTAACTTAGATACAAAATAAATATAAATACAATAAATTTTTCATTTTTCTTCTTTTCAATATCTCCCAGTATCGAGATTGTCAAGTTGTTGAATTTTCATGACCATACTCCAAGCCACCTCCAACACTGACAAGGGGTGGGATATTTTGATTAATCCTATTTTTGGGTATATCGATTGAATAATCTCAAGATACTGAGACTTTATTGAAGATGACAACAATCCTGTTGTAGCATGATCTGTACCGGACCTATACTGACACCACGTAGATCCCACTTTTCGACATCACACAGACACCGGAGTTCTTGTCATATTTTCCGACATAATCCTATGCACAGTAACACTTATTATGATTTTAACAACTAACCTTCTTCTTGTCTTTCTTTTCCCGTTTCATTTTTTTCTCTTTCTGTTTATCCTGTGGAATAAGATTGTCTACAGTTCCCGGCATGTTGAACACTTATTGCGACAGAACGGTCCACGTGTTTTCATATTACTTCCGGAGCCAATTTTGCGCATGTCAAGTAAACTGTTCGAAACGAGGTTGTCTCCCCTCATGCAGGTTTGACTTGCGGCGCTAATTAGTAATAATGTCTTAATTTCAATTTATTGTACCAAAAGTAACAGACAGTCCTCATATACTATCACAAATACATTTCCAAACGGCAATATGTTTTGTTACCCTGTAGGGTAAAAAGAATGTCTTATGCAGTGTCTTATGCATATTGGTCTTTCGATTTGGACCTAGGGCTCTCTCAAACTAATGAGATTAATTACCGGTACATATTCCATAAAACTTTAAATATCCGTATTTGGTAGAAGTTCTACTTAAGAAGTAATGTTAGGCGTACCGATACTCAATGTACCGTATATTTAAGGTGTAACGAATATTGGTATCCCCTAAACGTTAAATCAGGACTAAGCACAAGCCCGAACCAAAGCGCAAGTCTGGAACGGAGTGTGCACGCCAACCTGGAAATGGACGGAAATCGGGGTCTACATGATGCCACAACGCTCAGCATAATTACGGATGCACGACAGATATATGACTGAATGAACTTACCGTCCAGTAATTATATGCATCCTGGCCTGTGATATCAAGGGAGAAGGCTATCTAATGTTCCCGTTAACAAAGAAAACTGTGCAAACTGTATACAGCGATATAATTAGCGGTAACGAAAGTGAAACTAGAAGTCGGGAATTCCCCACAAGGTCTGCTCTGTGATAACGGTTGGAGTTATCGTTCCTAAACTGTACAATGGTGTGAGTTGTCTTTGACCGGATAGTACAGATGGCGCTGCGGGAAAGTGTGGTTTATCATACGGGCGACACGACGTCATGTGAACGCTGGTCTGATGTGTATAAAAGACGGAGATCAGGCATGAAAATCACTTCGGAACTGAACTGCAACCAGGTAACAGCTCTTCTCTATTGGGCTATAGACTAAAGTCTATGGGACAGGTTAAAGTGGTACCTACAGGGAACATTGTGTACTTTAACAACGGAGACGGACGTGTAATCGGTGGACGGTGCCGGTATGGAAAAGAGGGAACATAGGAAGTCCAGTGTCTGCTGTATTAGTGAAGGGTATCGAGCAGCAGTGTGGTCGGCGAATGCTGGGATGCGTTGGGGCGACCGGTAATATTCCAAGGGATATGGAATTGGGCTGCTGATACATGGAAGCACTATACCGCACTGGCGATACCTAGGATCCAACTGTACCTACCTGATTGGAGTTCGAAGGAAGAAGTCACTCTCACAAGCCAGCTTATGTGTTGGGGGCCCTGAAGTGTTCACGGTGGAGAGGAATAACGCTGTCTGAGAGCGTTCTCGCCGTGAAACGGGTGACAGAAAACTGGTACCAACCTGTGAGAGGAAGCATGGCGATTTGATGTGATCTGAGACGTTGAAGGAAGTCTATCGGAAGAAGGTCTGTTTTATCGGTCGTCGTGAGTACCTCAGTCTGGGCCGTTTACGGAGCACGCCACCGAAGCAGCATCTCAAAACTGTTACAGACTGATTCGCTGCCAGAGACGTTATATTAGACCACATCATCTAGCCGGATACATCCTGAGGAGAGGATCCTCGCAAGCCAGACTACGCCTGGATAGAAGTCAGCCAAGATCACGGTTATTAGACTAACCTAGGGTGAGATAATAATCACACGGAAGAAGTGGCATTGCCGATACGTACAAACCAGGTGAAGACAGACGTATCCACGGTGGGGAGACGAACCGACCTGTAGAAGGGAATAGGTACCTACAAGGTCAACAGACGTATCCACGGCGGGAAGACGAGTCTATCTCTAGGAAAATACGTACCTGCGAGGGGAAGACGGGCATATCCACGGTGAGAAGACGGGACACATTCAGGGGACTTTCTGGGGGAAGATATACTTACCTTGAAGGGAAGATGATACGGAAGCATCCTCGCAAGACAGGTTACAACTGTGGAAGAACGGACATATCCACGGTGGGAAGACGAACCTCCCTGTAGAGGGGATTTCTCACAAGGAGAAGCAGACGTATCCACGGTGGGAAGACGGAGCAATCTCTGGGACCAGACGTACCTGTAAGGGGAAGACTGTCATATCCACGGTGGGAAGCCACGACGTTTTCTGGGGACGATATACCTACCTTACAAAGAAGAGAGCCGCTATATCCATAGCCTCGCTCCAACAGCCAGGAGAAGGAAGGACGTCGAGCCGCTATCCTTAGCCTCGCTCCAACGACATTCCATACCACGAGAGGGGCCAGCAGCCAGGCCGCCCCTACGATCACCTACCGTGTGGAAAGGGCCAGCAACCAGGCCGCCCTTTACTCGGTGCGCGTATATAATGAACTGTACATATTTACATCTTTTACCACGATCATCCTGTACATTTAACTGAATATTATTGCACATTATTTGACTCTATATCAGCCTTGGTTGTCTCTACACTCTCCTACTTTCTCGATCCAGACAAGGTGACAGGTCGAAGTGAATCTCTAGTTGGCAAGGACTACTGCCGGCAGGGACCGCGGCCTGACAGCTTGTACGCTACCACTTAACGAGACCTAGCTCAGCTGCGTCCCGTTTATTGACCGACCCGGCACACGTTACACAAAAGTGGTGGCAGCGGTGGGATTTCAAGTGCTTCCAGGGAGAAAGGAAGTCCACTTCACGTTACACAAAAACTGGTGGCAGCGGTGGGATTTGCCGACATCCGAGATTTACAGGAGAGTGAAGATGGAAAGACAACTTGCCCGGGGAAGACCGAAAGCGAAATCCACACCCGACCAATCGGGCCTACCAGTGAGAGTCTGGGGTGGAGATACAGCAGCCTTGATCGATGTTGGTAAACAACAGTCTCCATCTGCAGCACGACAAAGGGGACGATGGAAAGACGTTCCTTCAGCCGATTTCTGGACTACTCTTGTGGGGACTGATCAGGAAGAAAGAAGCACGATATCCAATGGCCAGCCCTTGTTCATCAACAGCGAAACAGATGAAGACAACGGAATGTGTACTACGCTTCCATCGAACGGTGATACTCACATCTCTGACTCAGGTGCACATATCTCAGCTTACTACGGCGAAGAGGACTTCTTGGCGCAGATCTCCACTAACCATGAGCAGTGGAACACGAACCAGGAGGCTCACATAAGAGGAGTCCTTAGCCAATGGCAAGAAGTTGGAGGACAGCGGTATGAGGGATGTAAATGCGTCTGATGGTTAATTGTACATGGCCCACCAATCAACACCAATCAAGAATATTGAAACGTAATGAGCGAAGTACAGAGATGGACTGGGGCTTGACGGTTCCTGTGGGCCACAGTGAGGACGCCACCATGTCCCCGGAACTCTGGGAGGATGGGCTGGGGAGGACGATACTGACCCCGGAACCCCCCATGTGATTGTTTGTTTATTGAACTAAAAACAGCGTGACCAAGCATCGGTGAGGGCGCCGATATTTCGAAGGCGTGGGTGGTGTAACGAATATTGGTATCCCCTAAACGTTAAATCAGGACTAAGCACAAGCCCGAACCAAAGCGCAAGTCTGGAACGGAGTGTGCACGCCAACCTGGAAATGGACGGAAATCGGGTTCTACATGATGCCACAACGCTCAGCATAATTACGGATGTACGACAGATATATGACTGAATGAACTTACCGTCCAGTAATTATATGCATCCTGGCCTGTGATATCAAGGGAGAAGGCTATCTAATGTTCCCGTTAACAAAGAAAACTGTGCAAACTGTATACAGCGATATAATTAGCGGTAACGAAAGTGAAACTAGAAGTCGGGAATTCCCCACAAGGTCTGCTCTGTGATAACGGTTGGAGTTATCGTTCCTAAACTGTACAATGGTGTGAGTTGTCTTTGACCGGATAGTACAGATGGCGCTGCGGGAAAGTGTGGTTTATCATACGGGCGACACGACGTCATGTGAACGTTGGTCTGATGTGTATAAAAGACGGAGATCAGGCATGAAAATCACTTCGGATCTGAACTGCAACCAGGTAACAGCTCTTCTCTATTGGGCTATAGACTAAAGTCTATGGGACAGGTTAAAGTGGTACCTACAGGGAACATTGTGTACTTTAACAACGGAGACGGACGTGTAATCGGTGGACGGTGCCGGTATGGAAAAGAGGGAACATAGGAAGTCCAGTGTCTGCTGTATTAGTGAAGGGTATCGAGCAGCAGTGTGGTCGGCGAATGCTGGGATGCGTTGGGGCGACCGGTAATATTCCAAGGGATATGGAATTGGGCTGCTGATACATGGAAGCACTATACCGCACTGGCGATACCTAGGATCCACCTGTACCTACCTGATTGGAGTTCGAAGGAAGAAGTCACTCTCACAAGCCAGCTTATGTGTTGGGGGCCCTGAAGTGTTCACGGTGGAGAGGAATAACGCTGTCTGAGAGCGTTCTCGCCGTGAAACGGGCGACAGAAAACTGGTACCAACCTGTGAGAGGAAGCATGGCGATTTGATGTGATCTGAGACGTTGAAGGAAGTCTATCGGAAGAAGGTCTGTTTTATCGGTCGTCGTGAGTACCTCAGTCTGGGCCGTTTACGGAGCACGCCACCGAAGCAGCATCTCAAAACTGTTACAGACTGATTCGCTGCCAGAGACGTTATATTAGACCACATCATCTAGCCGGATACATCCTGAGGAGAGGATCCTCGCAAGCCAGACTACGCCTGGATAGAAGTCAGCCAAGATCACGGTTATTAGACTAACCTAGGGTGAGATAATAATCACACGGAAGAAGTGGCATTACCAATACGTACAAACCAGTAGAAGCAGACGTATCCACGGTGGGAAGACGAACCGACCTGTAGAAGGGAATAGGTACCTACAAGGTCAACAGACGTATCCACGGCGGGAAGACGAGTCTATCTCTAGGAAAATACGTACCTGCGAGGGGAAGACGGGCATATCCACGGTGAGAAGACAGGACACATTCAGGGGACTTTCTGAGGGAAGATATACTTAGCTTGGAGGGAAGACGATACGGAAGCATCCTCGCAAGACAGGTTACAACTGTGGAAGAACGAACATATCCACGGTGGGAAGACGAACCTCCCTGTAGAGGGGATTTCTCACAAGGAGAAGCAGACGTATCCACGGTGGGAAGATGGAGCAATCTCTGGGACCAGACGTACCTGTAAGGGGAAGACTGTCATATCCACGGTGGGAAGCCACGACGTTTTCTGGGGACGATATACCTACCTTACAGAGAAGAGAGCCGCTATATCCATAGCCTCACTCCAACAGCCAGGAGAAGGAAGGCCGTCGAGCCGCTATCCTTAGCCTCGCTCCAACGACATTCCATTCCACGAGAGGGGCCAGCAGCCAGGCCGCCCCTACGATCACCTACCGCGTGGAAAGGGCCAGCAACCAGGCCGCACTTTACTCGGTGCGCGTATATAATGAACTGTACATATTTACATCTTTTACCACGATCATCCTGTACATTTAACTGAATATTATTGCACATTATTTGACTCTATATCAGCCTTGGTTGTCTCTACACCCTCCTACTTTCTCGATCCAGACAAGGTGACAGGTCGAAGTGAATCTCTAGTTGGCAAGAACTAGTGCCGGCAGGGACCGCGGCCTGACAGCTTGTACGCTACCATTTAACGAGACTAAGCTCAGCTGCGTCCCGTTCATTGACCGGCCCGGCACACGTTACAAAGGCATGATTAGTGTGGGAAAGTTATAAATTTTAAGGCGAAGGGCGAAATTTTTTCCACACTAACTGTGCTTCAACTATACATTGAGCACTCCTATGAAAACACTATTTTATATTCTATTGCACTACTTAAATTGGTTATCATCAAAGATTAAAACGAAAGGTTGAAAAAAATATTGTTAACTTTCACAACCTCTCTCCCTTTTGCTGAAAACTTTTTCTCGACTGTCAGTTGGCAACCAATACTGACCTTGAGACAAACTTATTTTATGTAAAACACGCGTACCTTATCAATTTCACAAAGCCCTATCTTATATGATTAGTTTAGTTCAAATGTACTTAGTTAACAACTATAGAGCTGGGTGCATCACCACTGTTAATTCACATATTTAAATTTGAGAGTATCTTCAACTCCTATTGTCTTATTTTCGAGCTGGTATAATCACTAACAATTATTATTTTATGGGATATAACAAGCCCTCTGGGGTTTTATTCCCGCCATATTTTTATTTATTAACATACCATATCTCTGTCCTTATTTGAATAAACAATCAATCAATCAATCAATCAAAAAACCAATTTCAGTAAGCTCAGAATAAATATCACGGAATATTATATCTCACATCAGTGCTATATAAATCCCGTGCAAATTTCAATTTCTGTTAGCCAATCAGGAAGAAACAACTATAAATTAACGCCCCTTGTATTTACACACATGGGCATGTGGACCAATATAGGGAAACAGTAGCCTATCCAAATAAGTTATCACATCTAGACAGGGTTCATGGCAAAGGTTCTTCTCCAGAAAGTTCAAATGATTGCCCCGCCGAATAGTCTGATTCGGGCGGCTGAGAATTTCAAAAGATCGTCTCGCGGAAAGATTGTAAATATCCGTGAACAAATAGGCAGAATTGTCGTGATTGGCTTATTAGCGCGATTTTTTTCGTAGCGTTATCACTAGATGGTATTTTCTCGATATACCATCCTGGTTTACCAAGATGGAGTTGGCAACCGTTGGTGTGATTCTGTTACCCGAGACAGGATGTGTGAAACATGCATATTTGTCTGTTTGTGTCACTCTGTAAATCAATTTCGATGGAAACAGCCACAGGGAATAGGTGCGGGATTTGTCCGAATCTGGTGTTGTCTGAAATTTACTACATCCTAATATCTTTCCCTATCGCTAATGACATGATAATACACAGGCCATGTGACTCGACAATGCATCCAGTCGAAATACAGAT
>JAVTVY010014710.1:0-68381 GCA_036873755.1 Hanleya hanleyi | reverse complement strand
CGCAAAAGCGTTGTTTGATATATCCCAATATATTTGCTCGATCGCTATGAAATTTTGCACACACTATTCCAGTCATCAAGCCGACACGGTGTATCAAGGATCATCCTGTAGGTGCATTTGTGCTCGGAGGAGTATGCGAAAACTGGAACTTGGTCGGATTTTGAAAATTACACAAACAGATTCAACCACATTTTTCAATGGCAAATGTTCATTTCCACACACATTCAACATGATCTCTTGGTGTTTCGACGGTCAGTAATTGTTAAAATCGCGTGTAGCCACCACGGCACTGTATCACATTCCGTTGATGTTAATGATGTCAAAATGTCGATCGCCCAGTCCTGAAATTTATTTATGTGGTTTTGCATCCAGGACATGACACACACCACAAGAAATTCATGCATTTTCACATAACCTGTATGAGGTAATGTGATGTCCGAGATGGTCAATAAAAACGGTCGCATACCAGAAAAGCCCATATTAGGAGGAGTGGTAAGCCATCCCGCAAAATCAGATCACAGCCTCAACACGATGCGAGCCCGTTGTCGGAATGTGATACAGTGTCGTTTTGCTGTCCAGTTTGCGCATGCTCATTATAGCACAATTGCACCTACAGAATAATCCTTGATACACCGTGTCGACTGGATTACTGAGATAGTGTGTGCAAAAGTTCATCGCGATCGGGCAAATATCTTTGGACAATATAAAACAACGCGTTTGGGGGAACTTACCTGTGTTGCACTGTTTTAGATAAATGTTGTGAAGTTAAAGGTCAACCCAAACGATCTGAGGTCAAAAATATACAAAAAATAGTCCTTTCGATTCTGAAAATAATGATATTTTTTTTATAATTTTGTGCCGTCTGGTTGGCGAGATATTGCCGTTTGAAAGTTGAAAATCGCTCTCCTGTCATTCCAGCTGTGACGTCACGGAGGGACAGCCGTCTTGTATTCTCTATGTTAAAGCCGTATACCACAGTCATAATTAGCTGCTGATTTGTGGAGATTTTCGGAGTATCGGAGCATCATTTGTTAAATATGCCGCGACGTTGTGTAGTGGGAGGTTGCAGTTTTACTACAGATGACGGTGTTAGTGTTCATTTGTGGCCTAAAGACGAAAAAATCGCTGCAAATTGGACGAAATTTGTACGCAACACGAGGGTGTGGAAAGAGGGCCCGAGCCAGTACTCGTATAATTTGCTTGGCACATTTTGACAGAAAGACACCATTCGAGGACCTCTACAGCGTAGCGGTTGAATTCGGGTACAAACCAAAACTAAAGAGAACAGCTATTCCAATTATCAAACCTAAGAACAATCAGAATGTGACGGCAAAGAAATCGGACAAGGAGAATCTACCACGGACATCGGCTGAACGAACCTTGCCTGCAAGCGAGGCCACGGGCAGGGAGACGGCTGTACATGCCCTGCTCGATCTCGCGTCCCCGATGAACGCCCAGAATGCTATCCATGATGTGGCATTTGTTGCTTGAGCACCTACGAGTTAGACTGGATGAGTCTCTATTTCATATGTACTATTTAATAATAATAAAATGATCTTTCTTAAATATATATACGTTTGATAAGTAAATAAATAAAAAAAATAAAATAAAATAAAAAAATGAAGAAAAAAAAATGAAAAAATTATTTCAAGTATTTCTTAATAGGCAGTTACTTCCTTTTGTTTCCCCCTTAAAATACAGGGACTGGGTCCAGTCTAAGTAGTATATAAAGGTTAAATTGGAGCCGATTTTGCCGCAGTTCGCCGCCAGGGGGCGCCACCTGTCTCGTGACCTCACTTCCGGTGCCGGTCACGTGACCGGAACTGACCTTTGACCCCAGGCTTCCGGTCGCGAAGTTGCACCGGCACCGGAAGTGATGTCACGAGACAGGTGGCGCCCCCTGGCGGCCATCTACGGAAAAATGAGGTCCAATTTCCCCTTTTACAATAACGGATATTAATAATGGTGCAACAAAAGGCACTGCGTCGCCCCCTGGCGGCCATCTACGGAAAAATGAGGTCCAATTTCCCCTTTTACAATAACGGATATTAATAATGGTGCAACAAAAAAGGGACTGGTGGCGCCCCCTGTCGGAAGTAGGTCAATGAGGGTCCACATCCCCTTTTACAAAGCGGATCTTAATAACTGTGCACAGGGTTCACTTCCGGGTCACCTGACAACCCGGAGTTATCTCCCCCTAGTTCCAGTTTTTGCCACCATGGGCAACGAGGGCACCTGGGCCATATACCCCAGGGTCAGTCATCAAGGTCAATACGACCCAATTAGCTCTTTTCAAATGGTTAACTACGGTATACAAAAGAACCCAAACTCACAATGTTGTATGAAAAAACACATTTTATAACAGAGAACACAACATATATACAACAGTTATTCGCCTTATTATAACATTAGAAGTCCAGTGGAATATCCGCAGTGTCAGCTAAAGCGTTTATGGAACATATATACAACAGTTAGTTCCTCTTATTATAAACATTTGACGTCCAGTGGAATATTCGCAGTGTAAGTTCATATTTATCACTCTAAATGTCCAGATACGTTGTAGTCACACCATCGGAGAGCACTTTGCGCTTGGGGTAGAAGTACGTGAAGGCGTCTCGCTCCTGGGTATACGAGCGCATCTGGTTCTCGATGATACGGAAACCTTTATTGGTCCCACTGGCGCTGGTCTGGCTCTGGAGTACATCAAGGTATAGGGCTTTGGTGATGTTGGGGTCGCGTCGACTCACTCCTTTGCAGCTGAATTTGTTGTTGTCTCCACCATCGCAATAGTATGTTTTCGAACACAGAGCGATCATGGCCTCATCGCTCCATTCTAATTTGAAGAGGCCGGGCGTTCGCTTGTCGTAGGTGTAGTGGTCTTTTCTCGGTAGCCATTCATCTCTTTCCGCTTCATACTGGGCTCGTAGTTCTGGTTTCACGAGCGATTCCCAGTCCGGGTTGGAGACGGCCATGTATGCCGAATCGGTATCCATTTCCATCAATTGCCAGTCTGATTGGTTGAAATACACTCCCATGAAATCATAGATGAATTGCAGCATTCGTAGTTTGGCCAGCTGGTACACCATGCACCCGATTTGTAGCGGCAGGTTATATGTTATGGTCTTTTTGGCTGAAGTCACTTCGTAGGTGGTGTCGTCAATCAGCTCCATGCGTCGGAATAGGGGTGAATTCAGGCGTTTGCGGGCTTGTTTCGTGGTACAAATGTTCACGGTGACGTGGCGGTCCTGATTGGTTACCGTTTTTCCATATCCGCTGTTGCCAAGCAACTTCATCGTTTCCGCGATGATGGCTTTACTGGGGTCGGCGTCTCCTTGGCGACGGGCGGTGGTCACGTCGTTCGCGAACTTCTCGAAACAAGACTCGGGGGTGAATTCCATGACTTGGTATATTTTGGTAATTTCCAGTCCGTGCCTCATATTTACTGGGTACACCGTAGTAAAGGAGTACCCAGCAAGATTTTTTTGCCCCACATGCTACCGATCAACATACGCCGCGGTCGTGTTAGGTAGTCGTGTTCTTCCGCGTATGCGCGCATATGGTCCCCGATATCATCTCGACTCACCTCGGTGTTTTTGAAGATGGGTGGACATTCGCCAAACGTGTCTTTCAAGTGGTCTGGGACGTGCAGATCACATTCCACGAATGCGTAGAGGTCTCCCGTCTCAACTGTGCGTAGGATGTCGTCCATGGTGATGACAGTCCGGTAATCCAGCAGTCGGTCGTGGGCGTGTAGGAAAGAATATAACTCAGGTTGACGGCGTTGCATGTGGTGGAACTCACATTCCCATAGTTGTACATAGTCGTAGCCCAGTCCACGTATGTAGTCAGCATTCTTGTCTGCTTCTTGACGTAAGGCAGTCGGGGTCAGTCCACGGCGCTCGTTATAGCGCCCACCCGCGAACGAACACTCATGGCCGTGCCAATAACAGCCGTGGAACTAGAACACGGTCGGTATTGTATTAATGATAGCAAATCCGTCCACGGGAAGGCGCCGATCTCCAATCCGTTTTTCCGTGTGGTTGCCTTGGTGACGGATAATGACGCCTCGTCGCTGACTTTCCCAATCCAGCCATTGTTCTGCTTGATGTTTTGTAGATCGTTGGGCTTTGAATTCCCGCCCCTCAGGGAGCCACCGGATATAATGACCGGCCGGCATGGGTTTACTCAAACACGATAGGTAGAGGGCATTGGCGTCAAATCCGATGATTTTCCGACACAGTTTTTCTCCTCGGATACGAGTCAGCTCTTTCTCATGGTACCGATGGAATATAATACTGGGGCCGCCTACGATATTTCCTTTCAAACAGTCAAACATGTCGGCGTCTTTCTGTTCGATGAGAGCGAAGAAAGTGGATAAATCCTGGAACAGATACCGCAGGGTCAGACCGGGGATGCTTACACAGTCTTTGAATACGTCGACACCCATATCTCGGTAGAAGGCGGCCATTTTGTCGGTAGCTACCAGAAATGGGACGACATCCAGATTGTTGTAATAGACGAGGAAATCCCGGAGAGTTTGCATACCTTCCCGGACCCACACCTGTTGCAGTTCGATATAGAGGGCGTCAGATAATCTTTCTCCTTTGAGTTCGTTATAGAAGGCCTCCTGGGGTGGAAGTTGCGGTTCGTCCAAACGCTCGAGATTCGTCATGTAGTTGTATGGAAAGCAACTTTTCCTCTCTGCGCAGTCGTAGGCTTTCACCCACTGGTCATAGCTGTAATTCGGTGCCAGGTAATTCCGTACGTCTAAGAATCGGAGTGAAGTCGTGGATAGAGCGACGTGGTTGTGGGTCTTCTTAATGATGCATTTCACATTCCCAGCTTTGGCGAGGTACGGGTACAAGAATTCTTTGATTAAGTTCAAATCATACCGTCCCGAGTTAAATCCAAGCACCGGTAATTGACTCATGTATTCCAACAAACGCAGTTTCAGTTTCTGCGCGTAGGGTTTTGGTGGTTTGTGTTCCTCACTTTCGTCTTCGTCGTCAGTATCGTCCTCGCCATCCGATGTTGGAATACGCGCATCAAGTGCCGCTAATACATCACGGTAGGTAGTCGAGGCGAGATGTGCCGCACTGGTTTGACTGAGGGTTTCCAGGTAGTCCATCATTCGTGTAATCAGTTCACGGGGGTCCCCGTTAGACACGAAACACACCGGAGCGGTCTCATACCCGGGTACGTTGGTGTGAATACTCACACTCAAGGGAATGTGACGCTGGGTCCATTGCGTTTTAGCCGATACCTTTTCCATGGGTTCTAATAGGGCTTCAAAATCATAGCAGGCTCGGTACGGGAAATAACGGTGGTCCATGGGGACGTCAATACCTTCATCTGCACTGATAGATACTCAGAATGCGCAAACAACTATCTGAGGATATGTTTCCTCAACGGTATCCTGACCTGCCCGATGACGATTAGAACAAACGGTTGAGAGCGAACATGGCCGAAGATGGAACTTTCTGAAATGGCGACTTCTGATTGGACAAGAGTAGCCGATAATACATCTAACGGACAGGAACGAATATGACAGATGCAAATGGTGGCCTCTGATTGGACAAGAATCTTCTTGAATTGTAAATATACCCAACGCGGCGCCCCCAGCGTGGGTATGATGTAACATTGGGGAGAATAAACTATATGAAAAAACTTCTTCTTGTTGTTGTTCTCTCATGTGTCTATATCATGGCGTTATGTTAGAGTGTTAAGGTGTAACGACGGGCGTCGACGGGTGTCACTGCATTTCGAAGAATTCGTGACAATTCCATGGAATATCAGAGCCTTTGGGCTCATTCACCAGGGCGTTGAAGCGTTGAGCTTGGCGTTGGCGGGTGTTGCTACGAGAGAACTCGGAGCTCCGGAGCTCTTGGAACTCGGAGCTCCGGAGCTCATGGAACTCGGAGCGAGCTCGGAGCTCCGGAGCTCTTGGAGCTCCGAGATTGGGATAAGGTTGATAGGTGGTTTCCCTATTTTAGGGGGTAAAGTCCGTGTTCCGCTTTTTTTTCTGGAGAAATTTTTACATGCACCCACCCATGACTGGATGCCCCTTCACGAATGCTTCACTTTGATACCTCACTCGACCCAATCAGACCAATAGTGGCCGACCTAGACCCGAAAACGTCTATTTCCATACCCTTTTCCCACAATTCCCTGTCTGCGCATGCGCAGAATGGTGACCACGCCCGAGCCACTAGTCCAGTCATGTGTGCTTCACATTGATACCTCATACGACTCCATAGGCCCATTAGGGGCTCCCCTAGATCCCAAAACGTCTATTTCCATACCCTTTTTCCACAATTCCCTGTCTGCGCATGCGCAGAATGCCGATATTCCAACCCCACACCTACCCAGGACCGGGAAGCCTTCACATACTTTTACCCCAAGCGCAAAGTCCTGCCCGATGGTGTGACTACAACCTATCTTGACATTTAGAGTGATAAATACGAACACTGCGAATATTCCACTGGACTAACGAACTGTTCTATAATTCAATTTTTATGGATACCAAACGCCTTTGATAAGACAGTTATATGTTCTATGAGTACTGATGATATTGCACCGGACTAACGAATTAACTGTTGTATATAGGTTCAATAATTCAATTCAATTTTATGGGTACCAACCGCCTTTGATAAGGCATGATAAGAGGAACTCACTGTTGTATATATGTTCTATGAGTACTGCGGCTATTGCACCGGCCTTGAAATGTTATAATAAGGCAAATAACTGTTGTATATATGTTCTATGAACTCGGAAGCTGACACTGCGGATATTCCACCGGACTGTTATAATAAGGGGAAATAACTGTTGTATATATGTTGTGTTCTCCTGTTATAAAATGTGTTTTTTCATACAACATTGTGAGTTTGGGTTCTTTTGTATACCGTATTTAACCACAAAGAGCTAATTGGGTGGTATTGACCTTGATGACTGGTATATATGGCCAGGTGCCCTCGTTGCCCCTGGTGGCAAAAACCGGAACTAGGGGGAGATAACTCTGGGCTGTCAGGGGACCCCGGAAGTGAACCCCTGTGCACCATTAGTAGAATCCGCTTTGTAAAAGGGATGTGGACCCTTATTGACCTACTCCCGACAGGGGGCGCCACCCGTCCCAGTAATAAAGTTGCACCATTATTAATATCCGCTATTGTAAAAGGACGGATTGGGCCTTATTTTGCCGCAGAGGCCCGCCAGGGGGCGCCACCAGTGCCTTTTCTTATTGCACCATTATTAATATCCGCTATTGTAAAAGGCTAAATTGGAGCCCATTTTGCCCAGTTTTCGACACCAGGGGGCGCCACCTGTCTCGTGACGTGACCGGAAGCCTGGGGTCAAAGGTCAGTTCCGGTCACGTGATCGGCACCGGAAGTGACGTCACGAGACAGGTAGCGCCCCCTGGTGTCGAAAACTGGGCAAAATAGGCTCCAATTTGCCTTTTATATACTACTAATCTTTGTGTGAACCACGAATGCAGCGTATTGCATATGGCATTCGTTAAATGGATATCATCTAAGGACATAATAAAGATAAATTTATCAGCATCCGTCAAATGAACGAAATGAGGGTAATAATTTACAATTTGTGCGAACAGTATTTCTCTATCTATTATATACTGATCACATGCCAACACAAAATGGAATTCGTCCTCGACAGTATTGCAAGTGGTACACAAACGAAAGAATGTATTTGAAAGCAGGTTCTGGCAGTAACCCAGGCAACACTCGGGTTGGAGAGAACAAAGAGCATTCTGTCTAGATCACTTATGAAATTAGCGTACATAAATTCAACTTCTTGGAAAAAATAAAATCTCATGTCTTCATAAAGTGGATACCTACATAATACATGTTCCTCGTCTTCAATCTGATCAGAACAATTGAAACAGACTCTCTGATCAACCTGTAACCATTTCGGTCATCTATACGCGGTAAGACTGACCCTGGGATCGTGTGTATCCATTTCAGACTACTTTCGGCAATTGCAAGAGGGAATTTCCATAAATCAATACCACGTGACTTCGTCAGCCAATCCGCTAAAGTCTACCGACGTAACCCCAACGTAACCCGCCATTTTCGAGTCATGTGATGATCTACTTGTTCAAAATTACAGATCTACCACATCTCTTGGATGATACGAAAGTTATTCATACATATATATTTTGTAAGCCCAGGCAATATCTGTTTCCGAGGTATGTATGAAAACCTGTAATTTATTAGAGTTTTCGAGTCTGGATGTCTGGAGTCTGGAGTCTTATGGATGGCGAAGTGTACGCAAATGACTCTCTGATCTACCCGACAGGTTTTCGTAACGCCCCGTTTCTAATCTGATTGGGGCAACGCCCATTCTGAATTTCGCCAATGCACCACAGTGGCATTTCGGCATGTAAGTGCTCACATAGTTTTCCGAACCGAAGTCCTTTTCATAAGCCTATACTTTCTCAATTTATTTAGACCCCGTCCAGACTTTGCTTCTGGGTTATCGAGTTGGGTCTGCCATAAATACAATATTGAGTCGTTGCCTTATCTTCTACCTCAGTTATAACATGTCTTTTACCGTATCTATTGTTGATATTTTCAAAGTGTCCTAATCCATAGCTCGTTTCCGTGCTCTGTTGCCGTTATCGCGGTACTTCTGAGTGTATGCATATACACATGCTGGCTGAATTGCGGCTCGTCAACACGTGCCGTCGTCGGGGCGCCTTTTGTTATCTCGGCCGACAATCAGGGATTGAATGGATATTATGGAGTTCCGTCTGCAGTTGTGGCGCATGCAGACATAACGGGAGGTAGTAATTAGTCTAGTGATTAGGCTGAAGCGGTACCGCGATAACAATGCGGTAACTACCCCCGGTACTTTTGAGTTTTGACGTTTTAAATCTAAAATCATGTTTCACACACAGACGTCTTAGAAAGGCTCCCTTATTTATTAAGTCCTAATTTTGCAACTCAGTTTTGATAGATCTGGGTACCAAATTTCAGTGATGTTCCTCTGTATATTTTTAAGTTCCTGTCCTGTTAACGATACACCAAAGTTCAGTCTAGCCCATCTAATATATTTATAACATGGAAAGACAAGTATAAGATATTACTTGTTTCGCTGTCTTCCTCTGGTAATAAAACTCACTGCAAGTACATGTAGGGTGATATCAAGAATATTTTGCTGCTTATTATCTTCTACCGGTACATAAAAATCTATATTATGAAGTTATTTCTCGAGAAATAAGGCCAATAGGCTCTAGTCAATATCCTGGTACCGATTGGTTCGGACGGCTACTAAAATAGTATTTTTCTGTTATCAAAGGACCACAGGCAATATATGGGTTTTAAATTGTTTTACAATGTAAGAAGTGCACATTGGTTCCAACACGCCTCTCGCAAGGCACACTACAACCCTTTCAGTCAGGCGAATTCGAAACTCTATTTGTTCTGATTAATAACCGGTAACAAAATTTGAGGAAAATGGGAAACCTTGAACACCTTATTTGTAAGACCCCATTAAACATCTATGCTGTGATCACATTTTGAAGGATAACAAAAGTTACAGGTAAGAAAAACCTTGAATCTGAATCCACAACAGTTTACAGCATATCATAACCAGCACTAGACCAGATGGGAGCTTGAAGCTTCGGTGGTGGAGCTTGAGACTTGGGGATGGAGCTTCAGAAAGCTGGAACTTGAAACTTCGGAGCTGGAACTTGACACTATGGAGCTGGAACTTGGAACTTGGGAACTGGGAACTAGGGAACTTTGGGAACTTGAAACTTGAATTAGGGTGTCCCCTTTTCGGATGCGCTGAGCAGTTTGGCCAAGCTCTACCGGGCATTCAGAATAGAATAGAATAGAATAGAACCTTTAATTGTACTGTTTTACCCGTTGATGGGTTCTGCTTCGCGCCTCTCCATTTAGCCTACATCCTCGCTAAAACCAGGTGCGCCTTTGGCTCACAAATAGAAACCTTGACGTTGTGCAAGATGCTCCATTTAGCGCTTTTAGGGTCTCACGGACTTTGCCGGAGTTGACCCAAGGTCATCTGTTGCCACAGCATGACGACCGTCTAACTGGGCGAATTAATATCAGCCGCGATTCACCGATATATATTTCCGCAACATATAGTTCAGAGGTAATTTGTCAAAAAGCTGCCTTCAAATTGTGTGACACTGCCGTTTTACAAAACGGTAGTGTCACACTGAATATCCGTTAAGTATATTTCGATATAAATATATGTTTTGCGATCAGTACAACAGTTAGACAGAACAGTTATTGGTTTCTGCAGGAATCCTGCAAAAGATGGCGAAACACCTACAGGGGTAAATGCAGTGGAGCACAAAGCACCCTGGGAGAGGATGCAGTTTGCGTGATATATGATTTCTGATAGGAGTTTGAGTACTCTCCGCACAGGACGTATCTGCCATGAATGTATTCGTTGAGTGCACCTCTGAACGGAGACTGATATAATTGTTAATTTTTGATGTATTGGAACTGAACAGCTGAAATTGTTTCGTTCTAAAAATACTGGAAGAATACTGAAAACAGTAAACATGTTAACAGTAAATCGCTAGTAAGTATGGATAAGTGTTCTATGCGTTCGGTGATACTATCAAAACAATTGTCAGGTAATTAATTCTTTTTTTTTGTGTGTAAACTGTTTCGTGATTTGTGTTGTCAACGTGTTGTGAATTCAATTTCAATTTATTGTACCGAATAAATATACATGAAAACATGTATTAGCCCTCATGGGACAAGGTACAGCAACAAATAAATAAACATAATAAATACTCAGAACTGCAAAACAGAGGACCATTGTCGTGTCGTGGCCCGTGATCAAAATCACTACGGCATAGGCACGGATAGGCGTATGGTCCGGCATCCATTATTCAACCATCGTCCATGAAAGAATATCCGCGTCCCCAATCCAAAGACCTATTTTTCTGTTCCATATAACAGCATTAATAGTACCAAATTCAAAAGACATAGTATACATAAACATAGGCCAGTTTCCTGCAACTGCAAGAGAGAAGCAGTCGACAGTTTCCAATGATGCCGGCAAGACCTCCTGATGTTCCAAAAATCAAATCAGTATTCTTAATTCATATGATATTCATTGTAAAGTCGTCATCCAGAGAATGATGTATCTCAGTCATGCTTTGATTGTGACTGTTCATATGAACCCCATGAGAATCTTGAAGTATGTCATGGGTTCATACGGCCCCTCATCCTCGCGAGCCAGTGTATCAATCGATATATGTTATGATCGATCTGCAAGGATTTAGGGATTACCTGGACATGTGCAGATGACGGCCCCTAGCCTCATGTAGGTTAAGTGGAATTAGACACAAGTTACAAAATGTAACGCCATAGATGTTGCAGTCGATATGGTCAGATTTTGTAACAGAACGCGAAAGCCAAGAGGGTTCTAATCAGAGTTTTGCTTTTTGAGCCCATTTTTGAGTTCGGACTTTTGCGTTCAGACTTCTGAGTTCAAGTTCCATGTGATAGATTTAGCTAAGGAACATTATACGGGGTCCGGTTTTCAATTGTTTTACATGTTTAGAAAAATCACAAATGTCCCATGTTTTATGTAATTCAATATTCAGCTGGTTACTAATGTTACTAATTCCTGGAGCCAGATTTCATGCTAAAACCCATAGCCAGATTCAGGTCTGCATTCGCATACTAAAACCCGGAGCCGGGGCATAGTTTTTTTTTACATTTTCAACAAAAAGGTAAATAATTTGTCTCCAGCCCTTGTCAGGTGGAGCTAGTACATCCCAGAAATTACTGCAGCGAGAAATTAGTGAACTCGCAACTCATTTCTCGTATTCACCAGTTCAATTTAACTCCTTGCCTATGGAATAAATATTCACAACTGGGCGAAATAAATTATGCAAAAATATTAATTTCCACATGTGGTTATAATAATGGCTCTAAGATTTTTCCATGGGTACCGTAGGTAGGGTAAACTATATATTTTTACATTGGAGGTTCATATAAATAAAAACTAATGATGGAAACCATTCATGAATTGTTTGTTTGTTTTTTTTTCAAGTCGAGAGAAAAAAAAAACATGCACAAGTTATGAAGTTACGTCGCCCACACGGGATGGTGATGCCATGCTTGGAAAACCCCTTTCATTTGTCGCATTTCATGAGGCTATCTATATATTTTACAATCCTTGATGCTTTGGGGATTAGTATAAACGGGCTTTCATTGAACCCACCCACTGCCCTCAGGGGCATGTCCCCACCCCAGGATCTGAGCCGACCCTCATACGCCACGGATTAAGAAGTGAAACCCACATGAGCCGACCCTTAAGAAGTGAAACCCACATATGAGCCGACCCTCATACACCACGGATTTCACCCCCATGGCTCATTCACCCGTATGAACCCCCATGGGTTAGTTTATAGGGATAGAGAGATCGTGTGCCCTTTCTATACTACTCATCGCGCATGCGAGGTCGATCCATTCTACTGTAGGGTGCAAGCCTGGCCCATGGAATCTCAGGTAGCGAAAACCCCAGGTCTCTCGCCCCACCCTATCCCGCGTCACACCTATGCGACCCGCTGTGCAGTGAGTAAAGTGGAGGAGGAAGAGGAGGAGTAGGACACAGTGAGTAAAGTGGAGGAGGAGTACATGTAGGACACGCCACAGATTATGCTAGGGAGATAAAAACTGTTGATGGAAACCGTTCTTGAACTTCTAGGTTAGTCAGGAGAAAACAAAAACAAAACACTGTCAATTTTCATCCTTACGGGAGAGGAAAACATCAAAGTGGTCGCAGAAAAAAATCTTCGATAGAGGTAAAGGCGGCAGCTCGATAACTGACATTGACAACCACTGACCTCTACTTCACTACAATCATCCAATCATCAATTTCAACCTTTCATGATTTCAAGACTTCACGCATAAGGTGTAGGCGGATTTCTGCAGATCTATGTTTTGGAGGAATTGGGAGCTTTCGCAGAAGACGCATGGGTCATCAGTTTGCTCAGAATCAGGGTTGCTTCCTTCGCCTTACTCGAGTATCCCAAGCTCATCACCAGGCCCAAACCATCAGGCTTAGCTCCCAGTTCGTCCAGAACACATATTGACCTTAGTAGGATCCGTAATGACATTGGTGGAAAAGGGCCCCATTCAAGAGCTACATGTACATGTACCTACGAAAGAAAAAAATGTGGGTTTCTACAACCCAGTCTTCTTATTATTGACCCGAGGCAGCTCAACGGGACTATGGCACCACCACCGAGATTCAAGATGACATGGGTTCCATCACTAAGAAAAAAATGCTCCAAATTGTTTTTGTCAATATTTCAACTTTTTTATACATTCGTACGAAGTCATAGTAACCAGAATATATATATCATCTTCACATTTTCAATTTAAATACTACACTAACGTTCCGTCATTTACCTTGACTTAACGAATAGGGTAAACTGTTCAGACCGGAAAACGCACACGTGTGATGTCATATAGCCAATCAAGATAGGAGCTTGCCAACACCGAGCAGCTAGGATTTTCTTTGATGTCTGCTTGTGTGATCTCCAAATATGGCAAGTGGTGGGTGTATTGATGTTAATTTCCTTCGAATAGCCAATCAAATTTGAATTTTAAAGAGGTCATACATTGCACTTCTCCTAATATGGACCACGGAATATTTATAGCGTTATGACATCACCAGACCTGTATTCTGATCAGATAATGTGTTACGTTCAGCCAAGGCAACACGTGTAGTGTTAGACTTGGTTAAGCGAAGATGATATATATAGGAAGGGAGAAATGTCTAATGGGAGAAATGTCTTAAGGGGGAAATGTCCAAGGGAAAATGTCCAAACGGGGAAATGTCCTCAGGAAGAAATGTCCGCGCACCCTGTTTCAAATCCCAATTTGTGCCCAACCATAAACATCCTCTGGACACTGCCCAAAATACCCTGCTAATGGGGTTCTCAGAATGCTTGCTACATGTATGAACTTTACACCCTCTATTTTTTAGATCTGGCGTTAGCCAGAGGCTCTTTAGAATGCTGTAGGGAAATGGACAAAAGTGCAAACCGACTCATGGGATAGCCTTACGCTGCATGAAAGTAGTTCCACAGAGATGAGTTTTGGGGATCCTTAGTGGTTGAAAGGCTTTTGCAGGGTACGAATTATAAAATGTTAAGGGCAGCCATTTCAAGGCCACTTTGGCCTTGCTGGCATCTAATTACCTAGAATTTGCAAAGGGGCACCAAGGCAAACAGGGAGGGCATACAAAGCCATTGGCTTGTGCATGGCCTTGGGTGTAATTCGCGCCAGGGTGCCCTTAACATTTTATAATTCGTACCCTGCTTTTGTATGTCTATATTCAGTCACTAATAGTCACTTGGCATATATTTGATCCCTTCTGCATTAAATATTACTCTGTTCATTGTTTTCCCATAAAATATGAGATTAATACGCTCTAAAGTATGGCAGACTGGTATCGTCACTTTACCAAAGCTTGGACTCTGCTGAGAAATTTTACAGTTTAGCTGGTTAGGTGTATATGTGAGAGATGCTCTACCATAGCAGCCAACCTGGCCACCATTGTCTCATTATCACCTTTGCAGGCCACTGTTTGCTTTTCTCACAAGAGCAAGCTGTAACATATCTTATAATCTTTTCTTATCTTGTACTCCACTGTGGGATATCCAGAAAGTGTAATACATGTCTGGTCTTATCTTGACTTGTGACATAACCATCATCAACCTTGATGTCCAGCCCTTCTCACTCATAACACTAAATCAATCTCTATTTACCCTTAGGTATAATCTCTCTTATTTACCCCTAGGTACATGTATGTTCTGTACAAACTGACCTTAATCCCCTGTGGGTATTTAGGCCTAGACTTCATTCCACTGGCCCCCTTTTCCATCGAATTCTCAACAGGTCAGTTTGCAGTTTCAACGCAACATCAACAATACCATGTTAAAGAAGGTATCATATAGCTTTCTTTATGCTGGTTAAATTAACATGGTGGTCATGGTGTTCATCTAGAATCCCGAACTGACCTATTGGAGGAATTATGTATCAAGATAAAGAGCACAAATCAGCTATTTTGGTTGAGTCAAGGTTGGATGAGCACCTACTGTAGTGTCTAATTGGACGGAAATTAATTGGGTAACACATGGTTAGCGTAACGTGTGCAACTTCCCTCATTATAGGACTACCTTTCATTGTTCCCACAGATCAATTTCACATAAAAAGAAAGGCAGTCCTAGGATAAAAGTAACTCAGAAAATGGAAGTCATTGTGATATAATATTCTATATTTCGGCTTCCATTTTCGGAGTTACTTTTATCCTAGGACTGCCTTTCTTTGGTATGTTCAACTTCATTATGTCGGTACCTTTTAAGAAGGGTCGTTCGCGCCATAAATCCAAATCTTTAATAAATTTAAACGTTTAACTTGCACCAACCAATCAGACGTCCTGAATTGACATTTGGAAGATCTTTCCTGTCCAATAGCAAACGTTTGCTGTTGTAACGTCCAATACTTTAGACGTTTCCTGTCAAAAGGCAAACGTTTCCAGTGGTAATATTCGAGATGTTTAAACGTTCACGGTTGAAGGGAAATCGTTACCCGTTGTGATCGTCCAGTCAGATTTTTTTATTGCTGTCGCGTATGTTCAAACTCAACATCAACACGTGTCCACTGGCAAAATGTTTCCGCTATGTAGTCTGAACCAATCAAAATAACCCTTACAAATATTCGCGCATATTGTATTCCTCATGCCCACCGTGCATCATGTCCTGCGCAAATTGTCCCGGTGCCAAAAATATTCTCCAAAACCTAATTTGTAAGAATGGTTTTCATTGGTTAAAATACACTACAATCCGGAAACGTTTGCCAGTGGAGATTTGCACGTGTTGGTGTAGATGTTGGAATACACGCGACCCAAATAAAAAATCTGATTGGACGATCACAACCGGAAACGTTATCCTTTTAACTGGAAACCTTTAAAAGACCGAATTTTTCTTTTGACAGGAAACGTCTGAAGTCGCGAATTTACAACTGCAAAAGTTTGCTTTTTAACAGGAAAATGTCTGTTCATAATATCTGATTGGTTGGTTCAAGTTTAAACGTTTAAACTTTTTAAAGCTTTACAATTTTTAAACGTTTAAGAAGTTAAAACCTTTAAAGGATGCGTTTATGGCGCGAACGACCCTTCATATACCTTGTCACAGGATGTAACCTGTGATTGCGTTTTAGTCACATACATTTGTGCCTGGTGCCACCTGTGCCTAACTTGAAATTAAAGGAAAGGTTCGGGTATGGTAAAGCTATATTTCAACTGAAAGAGCTCGTCAAATGGTATTCAACTGTATTTTTTTTAAATTTTTGGAATTTATTTTAACACAGAAATAGTTAACCAAATGCTGTGATACCGTCAAATTTACCGAACTCCAGGAAAGCGCCATTGTATTGTCACGTGACTTATTTTAGCCAATAGGAGTAAAACTATGTAAAACAGTGTGACGTAAGCGGAAGGCAGAACATATGTTGACAGCACGAAGCTGCGTGTGTAGAGGTGCAAGTTTGACGGTGTAAACATTGGCAAGAATTACTTCAAATACTAAATAGTTCATACCATGTTCATTTCTAGTTGCCAGAGCGCGGCTTTGTTCGCTCTCCCAACAGCGAAGACACTCGATCTCTCCCGTAAGCGGTCGATGAGAGCAGCGTGTGCACCGACACCATACATGGAGTACATGATGTACTAAATTTTCCACGCGGGCTTCTGCCTTCATTTCGTAGCCTGTCTCGCTTTAGAGCTGCTATCCCGGCAGCTCTGATCTCCGTATCTGAGCGTTTCGGCTCGAATTGGTAGCCCTGAAGACCAAACACAGCTTCCTCATCGCTTTCACTGCTGGAGTCGGAACTGCCGCTCGTCGACATGATTTCACTCAATTTCGACTAAAGACCCCGTGCTTCACGTATATTACCCGAACAGACAGAAGAGTTCCAAGCCTTTCCCCTACGTCATATCCGCCTTCTGGATACGATACAATGGCGGCACTCTATCTCTGCGAGTTCGCGGTTTTAAAATGATTAGTACTCCTTCAAAAAAAAATTTTAAAATGAGAAAATATATCTTCTGGGTTTAATTTGGTGAGTTGTAATAATATGTATCAAAGACAACCAAACCCGAACTTTTCCTTTAAATATATAATTGTGCATTTATTTCATTACTAACTTATCCCCCAATAACCCAGCTACCAGATCTCATTAAAGCCCATAGGCTCTAGTTTTAAGTGCCGCTAACACATACATGTATGGGCCATTTTCATGAAAATGTACAAATTACGATCAAGACAATTTTTTTTACATTTTGCTCATTTTACATTTTACAGCCAGATATTTGCTGGAAATGCCAGATGATTAAACATTTGATAGTTTCCTCTATTGTAAAATGTCTATTTTGGCAAAGATAACTGCTTTAAAAGATTAAATTTTCAAATCTGAAAATGAATTTGTCTTTACCATTACCGTTGTAAATGCAGTTTTAAAGTTAATAATTTTTAAACAACACAGTATTTAATAAAAAGAATCTTTCTGTTGGATACTATTATGTAAAACCTATGAGAATATAAAGTCCTGTTCATTTCACATATCTTGATATGTGAAAAATATAACAAAAAGATTGAATTTATCCAACTGTCTTTACTGTTACCAGGAAAGTTTTTTTGAGAAATTTAGCACAAGAAATGTCATATCTAGAGGGAACCACTGTCATTATTAAATGTAACAGGTTTGGTGTGGGCAGCCATTTTTCATCCAGCCTTGTGGCAACAGAGCACATGTTTTCTACATTTTCGAAAAAATGAGTGTGTGTCGCACTTACATGTATTGTCTGTCTTTACCGTTACTGAGTTATATCAGTGAGTTACATGTAAGTTATTTATGATTGTTACCAAACAAAGCACAAGAATCTGAAAGTGTATATCAAGAAAAATTCTTGACGTTATTATACTTGTAAAATGCCATAACAGTAAAGACAGGAATTTAACAGTAAAGACAAAAACAAAACAAAAATCTTGGTCAACCAACACAGTTATTTAGAAAATTGTAGTGACATTCTGATTATAAATTTTCTTGAACTTGAAAAACAGCAAAAGAATGTTTAGCAAAAGGCAGCTAATTGGCTTTCATTAAGAAACTAAAACTAACTGGTTATTTAAAAGAAAATGGCTTTGAATTAAATGTCTTTACTGTTACAAATTTGTCTTTTCCGTTATCACCTGAAAATAACATGGGCTAGAATGGGGAAAAAATTTCTAGTCATTTTTGGGGGGACTGTAGCTTGGCTGAGAGGAAAACAGTCTTTGTGGCCTAGAAGGTCTTGAATAATTCCATGTTTGTAGACAAACTGCACAAATTGAATTTTAGATTTGTCTTTACCGTTACTTGTACATTTTCATGAAAATGGCCGGTATGCATATATACTGCCTTAATTCCATTTTCTGAACTTCTACCTGATTATATGAGATAAGTGGGTTGACCATTGTTGACTTCGGTCATGCATGGCTGTACAACTGGTGGACTTGGCTCTCTCCCACAATTATTTATTACAAACACTAGTGGGGCATCCATCACTGTACTATAATCTACTACTACTGCGTATATATGTAGAAAGAAGTGGAACACAGTTTTATTTTTAGCTCACATAGACATAGGTGTGTGTTTGTTTACTGCCTTGGAATCTGCACAGAACCCATCCACTTGGCTTTGGAAGAATTAGCACATTTATATGGAAAGCTTTTCTGAGGTAAGGTTTCGTACAAGGTTTGAAGAGTTGAAGTTAAGCTTGTATTTCTTGTAATTATTTAAATTTTGACAGCAAACTTAACTTGAAGCATCTGCAGAGAAAAAATCTGCTTACGTTGTACAAATTTCACCAGCTACATGTATCTTTTCATTTCTTGTGCTAAATAACGTATCCTTACATGTACCATGTCAAAGTATTTAGCATGTTTAGTCTCGGTTGACATACAGATGCTTTTTCTGCTTCTAAGTCTAAAAATGCTGTTTGAAAAAATTGAATTAAATTAGAAAAAATATAGACTATAGTTAGTGAGAGGGGCTCTGTCTGGGTTTGTATTTCAGTTTAAAAAAAACTTAAACTCTCTAGTTATAATGATAAAGGCTGGCTCTAATAATCCAATTACCCATTGAATGAACATTCAATTATGGTTACCTTCAGATTTTATTTCACATTTTGATCTGTTACTCTGATACATTTGATTAATTAGATAGATAAATTCTGTTTTTATAATCTTCACCAACCAAGTCAACTACATCGCAAGTGCAGAGCAGCGTGATGTGTGTTGACTTGGTCAGTGAAGTTGTGTTTTGATATGCTCACCTGCAAAAACAGATCTGTATTATATACGATCTGGCAATTTCAGTCTGTCCTTTAATCTGTTTCGTGACCGCTATCTATCTCTGGCTGTTTTTCATGTCTTGTAGTTGCAAAATTTAGTAAGTGGATGCATTAGGTGAAGTCACTGTAGCCCAAAAAGCCAGTAGAAAATCAGTACACTATTTTTGGGTGCTCAAGGGAGTTTTGTTACAGAAATTTTTCTAATTTAATAGATTCTTCTTACCTCTATAGTTACTGATCAATATCTATAGTACCATCCTGTTGTGCATAATTCGTCTTTCACACAGACATACATGTGAATCGATGGCTGAGTTTACATGATACAGACTGGCAGGGGTCCGGGATTAACTTTTTAACAGCCTCAGTTATGCCCCATTGATAGATGTTAATATCATGGCTCATTTATGGCTAGAAAACTTTACAAAAACTGGTAGGTCGGTGACCCCATTCATCTTTTTTTTTTAACCAAAATTTTTAAATGAAGCACTCGACATGGAAGATGAGACAGTGTACATGTACGTATTTCATTGGAATCGCTCGTACAGATTTCTCCCTGAAATTGGGACGAATGTGACAAATTTTCTACCTTTTTATGGATTTCCAGGAAAATCGAAGCATTGAAGGTGATAGCAAGGGTTTCAGTTTTTTACTTCGCAATTTTCCTGTGCCTTGGTGTAATGGTACAAGTATTCTCTTTGAGAAGATACACAAATACTTATACATGTAGATATAACAGCTAATTTGCACGAAAGATTATTTGACGACTTGTATTGGTGGCCGAACAGGCCCCATTGTTTATTTCCAACTGAACAAGGTAACCTCTTTGTGCACCCTTTAAGTGCAGCCTCCATCACAGAGCAAAGATACCATACATCATAGTTCATTTTTCATGTATCTATGTTGACCTGTTAAGGTCAGCAGATGACCCGGTCGGTCAACCAGATACATTAATATGTAGGTCTGTAAAGCTTGACCGGGTTTGTGTCTTACTTACTTATAAGCACAAGTTTTTTCGCTACAAGAAATAGTTCTGTAAAGCTCATTTTTGATGGTCGCCTGGCATGATTGAGTTAGGTGCGGGATTGGCTTTTTTTGAGATATTTTTCAAATTTCCTATGCTTTAACATGGTGCTATATAGCATACTTGGCAATATTGTGCAGATACTTTTGCTAAACTCCGCAGTAGGCAGAAAAGTGGGATACTTTAATAGCATCTATATTCAATATTTAGCACTTTTATAATCTAGTCTAATTAGAATATATTCGCATTAAAATATCTAACACCTTGTCGGAGAAAGGACAATATATTCAATATTTAACACCTTTATGATAATTGTCTAATTAGAATAGATCCGCACTTATATATGTAGCTGATGTCCGAGAAAGACAATATATTCAATATTTAGCACCTTTATAATATCGTATAATTAGAAAAGATTCGCACTTAAATATGTAGCTGGCGTCTGGGAAAGACAATAATTCAATTCAATTCAATTCTTTATTGGCACTAACACAATTCACATTGGTTATGGCCGAGAAACCATATCAAACACACAATAGTTCAGTGTACTACAAGAAATAGTATATTCAATATTTAGCACTTTTATAATCTATACTAAATAGAAGAGATTCTCAGTTAAATTCCACAAGAGACATTTCGGAGAAAAGACAATATATTCAATATTTAGCACTTCTATAATCTAATCTAATTAGAAGAGATTCGCATTAAAATATCTCTAACACCATGTCGGAGAAAGGACAATATATTCAATATTTAGCACCTTTATAATATCATCTAATTAGGATATATTCGCATTTAAATATGTAGTTGACGTTAAAGAACAGACAATTTATTGAATATCTAGCACTTTGATAATATCATCTAATTAGAAGAGATTCGCAGTTAAATATCTATCTGGTGTCCGAGAAAGACAATATATTCAATATTTAGCGCCTTTATAATATCATATAATTAGAAAAGATTCGCACTTAAGTATGTAGCTGGCGTCTGGAAAAAGACAAAATATTCAATATTTAGCACTTTTATAATCTATACTAAATAGGAGAGATTCGCAGTTAAATATCCACAAGAGCGTTTTCGTAGAAAAGACAATCTATTCAATATTTAGCACTTATAATCTACTTTAATTAGAAGAGATTCGCATTAAAATATCTTTAACACCATGTCGGAGAAAAGACAATATATTCAATGTTTAGCATCATCTAATTAGAATATAATTTGATTGTTGCAATCAAGTACCAATGGAAGATGTTGTTTTCGGCGTTTTGTTTCTTTCGAAATTACATTGAAAGGGGCCGATTGTCTCCGAAACACCTTCAGTCATTGGGTGCATGCCAACATACAGTGTCGTTGAATGATTGGTTTGTTGTGCCAGTAAGTCTGAATACATGTCCGCTGTCTGCATCAGTGAGGTTGCCTTTATATCGCCCGTTCTATAGGCCTCCTAAAAAGCAGCGCATGCGCGTTATTTAACCAGGAAGAACGATAGAACAACCTGTTATTGTCTGAGTGAAGTTGCACAGACCACAAATGAAAATCTCCTTACGATTGTCTTAAAAATCCTTACATGTATATACCAGTGCATGCGCATTGTTTAACCAGGAAGAACAATAGAATAATCCCTGTTATTGTCAGAGGAGTTGCACAGACCAGCAGAGAAGGTGTACTTGGGATTGCCTTAAACATCCTTATTCACCAGCCCATGCATGTTTGAAAATATGTAGCATTTGTGCTAAATATACAATATATTTTCTTAAATAAGGAGAGGCATTCAGACAATTTGGAGCTGCGATTTAGAAGAAATATTCAATATTCATCTTGCTGCAATTTAGAAGAAATATTCAATATTTAGCATTTGTGCTAATTATACAATATATTTTCTTTCGGGAGAGGCAGTCGGACAATTTGCGTTTGCGATTTATCATAAATATTGAATATTTCTTCTGGTTGCAATTTAGAAAAAATATTCAATATTTAGCATTTGTTCTAATTATACAATATATTTTCTTTGGGAACAGGCAAGTCAAAGTGCTAACTAGCAGTAATCCTAAAAATTATCTTCAAAGTAGCACACCCCTTTCTAAATATCACTGATTTTAGAAAATAGTTGCGAAGTAGCAGATATGCTAAATAGCATGCGAGACAATAATAACCATTTCTGCACCTTAATGGCATGATTTTGTGTTTTGTATATATTTTGTATATTATTTCCAATATCCATTCAAATTACAATGACATGTGTCTTAATCTTTTCTTAAGTGCTTAGTTATATTTTTAGAGTTTGCGGTTTTCAGGTTCAGAATATGCCATCTGCTATGTCAGAGTTTTAAAGAGACTTACTTCTGGTAATTCCTCTAATAAATCAATTACCCTATTGGAAATCGATCACCCACTATTTTTGGAGAAGAATACGATCTGAAGCTGTAATAAAATAAAAAAAAAATAAAAAAAAATCTCAAACTCAGGCTGAATGTGCCATTGTTGACATGTCAATGGCAGTGGGCATGGTGGGGGGGGGGGGGGAAACCAGTGATGGACAAAGACCTTATGTAGCATATCAAGACCTATCACAGACTAATCATATGAACTTGCAACTGTTTAATTGAAGTCTGGAACTTCTTATGTAGGAAAGGATTTTCAAGACCGTCACACGTGGTTGCCATTACTTCATGGTAAAGGGAGACTACTTCGTTGTCTGTCAAACGTTTAGCCAGTGTTGTCCGAGGGATAACGGGGTAATTCAGCTCAATATGTGCGAGTATTCACAAACTCCAGTTAGCTGAATTGTATTTAATCACAGCCCTGGCCACTTGAATAGAATTTCGGACAACTCCATTATATGCTGATCCAGTTTTCAAAACTGGACCCTAATGCTGATTCATTCGCTGAATACCTGACTTTCGGAAATTGCCACTTTTCAATCATTTGCAATAAATCAATCTCTCCTCTGTTTTACCACCTCAAATATCACTTCCGGTGATCGATTTATTATTGGAATTACCGTAGCTCTTCTTGTTCTGTGAAATGTCACAAACTTGTCCGTAAATAATATTGCCTTTGGTCAGTGCAGTAGTGACATGACACAACCTGAAATTTCACTTTGGCAGTATTGAGTAACATTCTATTAATGTTCAGATCATATATGTGACTTGTGGCCGTTGAAGTTTACCGTGCCTTAAGACCCTCTCCTTCTATACTAAAGCCATAGGATCTGTCTGTCTGTGTTTTTATCGATAACCACACAACTTAATGAATATTTATGTCATTTGAAAGGTATTGATTAGGAGAGTGACTTAGGCCTACGTTGGACTGGAGGTGGGGGAGCGGCCATGCCTTTGTTCTGTATTCCTATGTTATAAGTAAATAATCAACATTCACGATATACCATATGAAGGCAGTGCAGAACTTGATGGTATACATGTAATAAGAGGTTGTACTTAGTACGACATGTGAAAGAATCAAATCCTACATTCAGCAGATAGCAGTAGTATAAAATGTTAAATAGCCCCATAACTCGATAACAGCATGATGTTGAGATACATGCGTGCCATTGAAAAAGTCTTGCTCGGGAACTCTTTTGGACTAGCTGGGTCCCAGAGGTTGGGGCTGGCCACACCAAAATTGTGTTTTCCTATGTTTTAAGTTTTTGTGATATAAAATTAGTGCCAAAATTGGAGTGGGGCACATGTATGCTGAGGCGTATGTATGAAAACTAGCATCAGGTCCCGTATCCAGTTGATAGCTGTCATCCACATTGTGTTTTCCTATACATGGTTGGCCTTGAATCAAATTACCTTAAACTATTTGAAAGCTAGCTATTCTACTATGGTACTAATAAATGAGACTCTTATAAATTACAGTAAAATATACAAGAATATGTTGCATAGTTGGCAAACATTGCGGGTTACAAATACAGTATCAAGATAATATAAACATCCAAATCAATACCGAGTTAATCATATATATCCACATTGGTTGGCCAAGGTTTGGATTACAGTAAAATAATACTGTGAAGTGTTTATCTGGAATGAGTTTGTAGACTGTGATACGTACCTTAAACTACCAAAGTATTGCCAAGTGTATCTAAAGTACGGTATATAATCTTTCTTAAATTTATGTCAATCTTCAACTTAGCATGTATGTGTTCTTTTTTTTTTGTATGGTGTCATCACATGGTCCAGGTTTTGAAACAGAAGACAGAATTTCACTCTAAAATCTAATATAATAATAATAATGTATAGCACCAATTTCTAACTCAGGAAGTTGTTGGTGGTGGACAAGGGAACTGAAAACCAAAGAGATTAATGTATTCCACATGTAAAGCCTGAAATTTGACAATTTGTGAAATATTAATTGATGATCATTATTCGTACATGTAAATATGAATTACAGTGTGATCTGCATGCCCGCATAGTGGGCCATTTCAGCCCTAGTATATTATAAAGGATCACACCACAGGCCAGTTGTCCAAATCATCCAGCCTGTCTTAGTAGGCTTCATGTCCAATATTAACACAGGTGTTGATTATTCTCCCAGCTTAGTGAATAGGTCAGCTTGGCATGCCTGACCAGCTGCTAGTAGATGACCCATTTAAAAGATAGATATAGATATATATATAGATATGATTGGTGTATGGCTCAGTCCTACTGGTATCACCCGGTCTGTTCCAGTGTATAACTAATCATGTCACTGACCCTATCATCCTGCCCCCCCCCCAATCACATCAAGGAGAAGGCTTTTAAAAGACACTCCATGCCCCATCCCCACCTCAGTTCCCTAACACTTTAAGGGAGCTTCTTGAAATTGGGGCACACTAGGAACTGGCATAAGGCATTCCAGACAAGAGTGGCATGGTGTGCCGTGTTGAAACTCATAGGAACTTCATGCCATACAGTTTGGAACTTGACAAACAAAGGATGGCTTATGCCATATCATGCAGCAGCATGGGGGGAATGGCCTAACTAGAACTCTTATCCATCCAGATCAGAACACCAAACTGGGCATATGGTGTATCCCATTTGAATATCCGGCATATGCCCTCTCTATCAGGGAACCCGGCCGTTCCCAATTTCAAGAAGCTCCCTAATGTCCATGATTTTGCAGCATGACTGTTTAGACTGGCTACTGTCTCTTCCTAATCTGATCGGATGGGTGAATGACAGGTGCCCAGTTAATACAATGTATACGGCCTTGGCCATTTTCCCCATTGGCCTTTTCCGCAATGGCCTTTTTCTCTACCCTATAATATATGTGAAAATTTGTACAAATAATGTACTATTTTAAATTATTATTATGTCTTAATATTTTTATTTATTAATGAAATGAATTTTGTCTCTTTGAATTACTGTGTATAATCAACCCTATCTGACCTGTGCGATTTAGGGGGGGGGGGGGAGGTAGGCGGAAATATATTTTTGCTGTCCCTAAGGCTAGAGTGCTGAAAGTTACCACACTAAATCTTTGGATGAAGCTCTACAAGAAAATGTAAAAAAAATCAAGATGGCCACCATAATGACATCACAATATCATTTTCAAAATAGGATATTGTTTTGACAATTTTTTTGTCATACATTTTAAATTTTTAGTTGTCTTTGCAAAAACTGCATGATAAATTATTATGGTAATAATAATCTGATGTGAAATAAAATAGCTTTTGCTCACATTTCCTCACAGAAAAGCAGAAATTTTGAAGAAAAATGACGAAAACATCATGTCATTTTGAATTTACCCATGTCATCAGCTCTCAAGTTGCAAAAAGTACCCCCCAGGCCAGGTAGGGTTAAACTAAGAACTCAAATTGTGGAAAAATCTATTTTATTTCACATTATTATTTACTAATTTATCATGCAGTTTTTGCGAAGAAAACACATAAATAAACAATTAGAAAAATCTGACCAAAACATCATCAATTTGAGGTGAAGGGCGGGCTAGCCAATGCCGTGAGGTGAAGGGCGGGCTAGCCAATGCCGTCGCGGGGGGGGGGCCCTCTCAAGAAATCCTGGCAACGCCCATGTTAGCTAGACTCGGCTTCAGTGTACTGTACGTTATCCAGTAATGTGCGCATGTCTTATATAGCTATGAACATGGTTCATGTTAGTGTTAAATGGTAATTTCCCATCAGCTGGTACACTGCTGTTTATTGTACCTTGACCATGTTGACCTGTCAGGTCAGACATTGGTGTAATTTACCAATCAGCTGTTTGACAGTTCTCAGTTCTATTCAGGATATGAGGCCTAATATGTTTATGTTCTCGTTTCATCTACCTGTACACGTATATAACGGGTTAGCCAGCATTATGCATATGGCAGGCCTTTCAATATATTCAGGTGTTTTGTAAGAGATGATTGCAACCACCTTCTGCAAACAGCATGCACATGCAGGTAAACTATACATATATAATTAATAATTCACACCTTCTAGGGTTTGATCCTTGAGCATGTTGAGCAGTCCTAGAATTTAGGTCTGCTGATTGTATCGAGATTTGTGTTACGACACACATCACCTTCTCCTTATTCAAATTGCTGATCCTAGGAATGACCTTGTAAGAAAAACCTGAAAAAATAGCAGCATGATACAGCATATATATTATGTTTACTCACTCCGATACATGTAGGAGCTGTCTATATATTTATAGGGCATTCCATATAAGCCAAATAAGACAAGATTCAAAACTAGGACAATCTGTCTATGTTGAACTTGAAGAGTGTTAACAGTTCATCTGGTCTGAATGGAAAATTTTAGGTGGATTAAAGATAAGCTACCACCACCAGACAGACAATTAGGTTAGTACAAATACACCGAACTTCTTGTACGGATGAGGCCATGCAAGAAATTAATTTTGTTTTCCCAAGATCATTCAACCAAATAGTAATGTTGAAAAATGAATGATTCAGTGATTGTGATTGGTTCATTGCCACAGTGTGAAGGGTAAACAATCATGATGTGCGCTTATTTGTGTACGTCCATCTGTCATACTGATTACCTGTCTTAGTATTGTGATTCCAAGCGCTGAATATCGGTATGGGCATGCACCAACTGTTGAGGCTGACATATTGATTTGGCTGAGAATACATGACACTGTCCTCAATTCGATTGTTACAAAGATTACATTATTATGTCAATCCGATTGTTGCATTACATCACAGTACAACATTGCTTTGGAGCCATTCATGCCTTCATGTCTGCATCCGTCCATCCATGACACTGATCGGATTGTTACATAATATCACAGTACTACATTGTAATGGAAATATAGCTCCATAAAAGAAATGTCAATCAAATTGTTACATAATGTCCACAGAAGAACAACATAATGGAGATGTAGTGCCGTAAAAAATCTGGCACCATAAACACTGAAGCTGCCTGCGTGTTTGTGTCCCTTCATGGCTGACACTGTCGTCAATCTGATCATTGCAGAGTTCCACAGTATGACATTGTATGATGTTGTTATGGAAATGTAGTGCCACAAAAGAAATGTGGCACCATAAACACTGAATCTGCATGTTTTTGTCCCTTCATGACTGACACTGACGTCAATCTGATTGTTTCAAAATGTCACAGTATGGATATGGAAATGTGCCACAAAAGAAATGTGGCATCATAAACACTGACGCTGACTGCGTGTTTGTCTCCCTTCATGATTGACACTGACGTCAAGCTGATTGTTGCAGAATGTCACAGTATAACGTTGTGATGGAAATGTGCCACAAAAGAAATGTGGCATCATAAACACTGAAGCTGCTTGCGTGTTTGTGTCCCTTCATGACTGATACTGTCGTCAATCTGATTGTTGCAGAATGTCACAGTATGACATTTTTATGAAAATGTAGTGCCACAAAAAAAATGTGGCACCATAAACAATGAAGCTGCCTGCGTGTTTGTGTCTCTTCATGACTGATACTGTCGTCAATCTGATTGTTGCAGTATGTCACAGTATGACGTTTTTATGCAAATGTAGTGCCACAAAAAAAATGTGGCACCATAAACAATAAAGCTGCCTGCGTGTTTGTGTTCCTTCATGACTGGCACTGTCGTCAATCTGATTGTTGCAGAACATCACAGTATGACGTTGTTATGGAAATGTAGTGCCACAAAAGAAATGTGGCACCATAAACATTGCAGCTGCCTGCGTGTTTGTGTCCCTTCATGACGGACACTGTCGTCAATCTGATTGTTGCAGAACGTCACCGTATATGACGTTGTTATGGTAATGTAGTGCCACAAAAGAAATGTGGCACCATAAACACTGAAGCTGATCGTTGCAGAACGTCACATTATGATTCTGACGTTGTTATGGAATTGTAGTGCCACAAAAGAAATGTGGCACCATAAACACTGAAGCTGCCTGCGTGTTTGTGTCCCTTCATGACGGACACTGTCGTCAATCTGATTGTTGCAGAACGTCACCGTATATGACGTTGTTATGGTAATGTAGTGCCACAAAAGAAATGTGGCACCATAAACACTGAAGCTGCCTGCGTGTTTGTGTCCCTTCATGATGGACACTGTCGTCAATCTGATTGTTGCAGAACGTCACAGGATGACAATGTTATGGAAATGTATTGCCACAATAGCTGCCTCTGCATCATACGTGTAAAGGTCTGATTATCAATTAAAGATTTTTTTCAAGATAATTGGAAGCCAACATGGCCGACAATGGTCTTAAAGCAACATATCCTGGAGTTCACCAGTTTGCCAGCCCTCGCCAGTTTGCCAAAATCTTTTCAGAATTGTTCCCTTTGAACTTAATATATATATTTTTTTTCAAATAAACATAATTTCGGCAGATGCGCAGAAACATGCACAGTAGACGTAAAACCGATTTCGTCTGGAACTTCCTTAACCATGTCTATTATATATATGTCAGTCTGTCAAGCTCGAGTTGTACAGCCTGGCATAGTACATTTGGGGGCAGAGTAGGGGATTTATGTGTTTTCATTTATGTTGCAGTTTTAATCTGTTACATTATTAAAAAGCATTTAAGGTGTGTCTTCTGGGCAGGGGGGAAAATGCAAGCACAGACAACACCTAATTGGGGTGTAGTAACCACATGTTACAACATGCTGGCCTGTTGTGTTAATTTACAATGCAGGTTGTTCCATGTATGTGGGATTATAAATTATCTGATTTGGCCATTTCATATCTTATGTTCCAGAGTCCAAAAGGAAATATCCAGTGGACATAATGGATGAACTGAGTATTTCCTGATATTGGTAGAAGATAATATCCCCACTTGCCAGCAGGATTACAGAGTCCTACCTCTGACACAGACAAGATGTTACGGATGACCAAACTTCTCCTTCACACAGCCAGGAAACGGATCAGTTTTAATGGGGTATCTCTGAGTAAGCCTCTGATAGGTATGTTATGCAATGAGGAAAATATACCTGTTGAAACTCAAATAATAACCAGGATGTTAACTTCACATAATATATCATGCTTCTTTTGCCTGCATTTTTGCAGTGACAAGGGCTATATTTTAAGTGTACTAAGAGACCTAGCTGCTTCTTTCAACAAATGTCTCTAGAAATGTTCTAAGCAGTTCAGTAGAAATTTTGAAGAAAATGTTTGAACTTTCATTGGACTTTTATTGTAGCGACCTTTTCTATGTTGACCAGATATTATCCGATGGGCTTCTTCCATGTCTAAAACTGGCTGTCACCAAATAAGAGAAATAACCTTGAGTGTGACATAATCCCCCCCTCCCAACAGATATAATCAGCTAGGCTAAAAAATATGCCTTCTGAACTGATTCAAGTTTCGGCAAACAAACTGTTGTTTCTGATCCTCACACATGTCATTCTGAACTACAGTAAGTCCTCTAATAATTGAGTCCCCCTATCAATATTCAATAACCCCCACGTTAGGGAACAAAATTCAATCGGTGGTCCAAATAAATTTGATCAATCTCTCTAAATCATTGAAATAGCAAAGAAATAATGTACATGATTTTTAACTGGGTTTTTTTTTCGACTATCTGTTCTAATAAATTTGATCATCCCAGATTTTACGGTGGGAAATTTCACTTCTCTTGATTGATTTATTAAAGGGATCACCATAATTATGTGTGTCAATTCTTTTTTGTTTTGCCAAATTTTCAGCAAAGTTATCGTCCAGGTTAGAGTTACCAACCTTGAATTGGTCAGTAATGTGATGTTAAGTATTAGAGAAGGCTGTTGTTAGATGTTGAAATAGTTCTTCAAAAATCCTACAGCTTAAGGATAGCTATCCCCTTAGAGGCTCAAAATTGGTCATTTTTGTTTTATTTCTTCATTAAAATTTTCACTATTCTGTCTAACATTTGGTGAAAAAATGAAATCAAAATTCTAACTAGAAGTGCTTCAATATTAGGATAAAAAAATTAGTTTCTGAGGCACTGAAAAAATTAAATACATTGCCATTTAGGTGGTCTGGTATCCAGCTGGGAAGAGATCAACCTTTCATGCTACTGTCTATTGTAAGTCGTTTAAAGCTGTCTGAGTGCCTTTTGTATTGTTAATTGACACTCAGACACCCGCCGTGAAGTAATTAGCAAAGGTGTTAACATTTCTCACAAGTATTAGCAAGTTTTTTAAAGTTTAAATTGGATTTTAAAGCACATTGATGAATAAACTTAGTGTAATAGTTATCAAAAATAAATAGGAATTCGAGTAGGTCCCATAAGACAGATAAAAAATGTATTTGACAATATAATTCAAGCCAAAAATTAGGATTAATTCTTCAGATGTTTAGCTGGGCTTAGCTGGACACATTTTGCTCGATTTCTTGCCTTTCATTTTGTTACAAAATCCGAGATTTAAACGTTTATTTCTCGAAAAGTATCCATGCTACGCTTTTGAAATTTGGCATGCTTATTTCTTATAAGGTGATCTAGTAAACTTTATCTCACTTTTTGTAAGTTTGGCTTTGTTTTTTAATTATTCAACTTTAAAGACAAATTATCGTAAAATAGTACGGTTTTTTCAATTTATTTTAGTAAAATTGCTGTAAAAACAAAACCAGGCAAAAAAGCAAAAAAAATGAGATAACGTTTACTAGTTCAAGTTGTCTCCTATCAAGGTATACCATCAAAGTTGAAACAAAATAAAGTTTTCATGAAATTTAAATTGAAAAATGGACGCTATTGTTTTTGTTTGAATTCATTTAAATTGGAATAATTGCTACACAATAGCAGTGTCGGTTATACAAATCATATAGGTGGAATCCCTACGATATATACGCTTTCATAAAATATATAGTTTATTATGGTTATCTTGTATATTTATTGGTACAGAAGACAAATTGTCACGGGGGTGCAAAAACTGCCTCTAAGCGGATAGCTATCCTTAAAGAGACCTCTTTTATCTTGGAGGAAATTGTTTTACTGTAATTTTTTTGTGAATTATTTATAGTCTTATTATTAAAAAGTGACACAAATTTTAGCCCTCCCCCCCCCTCATCTATTAAGTAGGCCATTAGGCATTAGGTGTGCCTATATTATACATGTACTATAATCAACTAGTGCACAACCTGTGAGCTGATGTTCCCGAAGCTTTGCAATCTTATGAAACATGCTTCCAAGATGTTCACTTCCTACATGTATTTGGGAGATGAAATATATAACTTTTTGTCAAATTTAGGAGGTGTTGGACATTTGCAAACTATTACAATGTACTATTGAATAACTTGTATAATAACTAGTCCTGGAGTTTTGCCTGAATATTCTGGAAACTTTGTAGGCTTCCAAACATGTTCCAGAGATGTCCTTCCCATTTCTAAATGATCAGGAGAACTTGGACTTGCCATCAATTCCATTGTAGTCTACTGTTGACAATCTTGTATAATCACCTCGGCCCACAGTTTGGATTGAAGACCCCTGGACTGGACCCCCTCAGTTTACTTAAGCTAATCTGGGATGAATATCCCAGAGCTAATCAACTAGTTTTCATTGCTGCCAGATAGTTTGCACAAACAACTTAATCTCTGGTTTGCAATACAGGGCAGATGAATTTTTTATCAAGAATGGGCATGTTTTTTGTTTTTTTAATCGGGAGTGAAGGCATTAAAACATCTTTAAGCATGTTCCATTTTATTTCATGTATATTTCCGATGTTAACACCTGAAAAAACCCTCTGGTCTAATTATTTATCTTTATATAATTTCATTACCATCTGTCCTTTTCTGGGTATTGAAATATTTAGCTGACACATTTAGACAACTGTGTTATTTGACGACTGAATGAAAGTGCTTGTACAATTATCAGGCTGGAGATGTCCGCGGATGTGTTATAGTTCAACGGCAAATGCAGCAGCGAGTCATCCAGGAGATGAAGAGATCAAAGTCCCAAGCAAAGGTAAAAAGAAGACTTCCCTGGTGATATTTGACAAAGATGGGACACTGATATGTTTTCACTCAATGTGGTCACCCTGGGCCAGAAATTTGGCTGCCAGGTGAGTTTTTGATATGTTTGCACTTGGTGCTGATACCCACGAATATTTTTCGCAGAAACTCGAATTCATCAATTTCAAAAGAATTGATTGGTCAACTCAGTCTTTCAAACAGAAATCCAGAAACTGGAAGAACACCGAGGCAGTTTCTAAAGAGAAACATTAGAAATAACCTAATTATGTAATACTTTATAGATTGTGTGTGTCTAATAGTTCACTTAAAAAAAATGCCTTAGAAAGTGCTAATGTCTGAAATCCAGCCTGGGTTTTCTTCTCATAGAAATTTATGAGAGTCGGGACAGATTGTCAAAATTTGCTCCACAAGCTGGCAAACTCACTCCTTAGTCTGCTGAAAATTTATGGGATTCAGTTGGGTTCAGTGTAGGCATTTTGCAGGATGCAGAATAAAACGGGAAAAGCAAGCCCGGGTTTACCTCAAACAAACCTGTAAAACGAGTGCCTAAGCTACTGTAAACGACATCTTAAGGACATTTATCAATGTAATTTCCAATCTCTTCTTTTGTAGACTTGAGGAGTCAACCGGTCGTAAGATAACTGGGAAGGTATTTGATGTTTTAGGCTACTGTGATGTGACAAAGAGAGTAAAGCCAGGACTTCTAGCCGAGAGCACTACACTCATAATCAGGGAGAAACTGGCTAAGATGCTTGTCAAGGAAGGTTACTCATCCAGCGAGGCCGAAAATCTGGTTACTGAAAGCTGGGAAGAAGGAGACACGAGTAACCCAACCACGCTACGATCTTTGACAGACCTGACAACATTGTTCAGAATTCTCAAAAAGAACGATGTGAAAATTGCCGTCTGTACAGCCGACTCCAGGAAAGGGACAGTAAGCGCTCTAAAACAACTTGGTATTCATGGCCACGTGGATAAGATTGTGTGTGGTGATGACGCAGATAATCAACCTAAGCCAGCGGCTCATAATGCCTACATGATCTGCGGCGACCTGGGCGTGGACCCTTCGGAGACTGTTATGGTCGGGGACACTATGGCTGATGTGGGTATGGGCAAGGCAGCCAAGTTGGGGAAGAACATTGGGGTATTGAGTGGAGTATGCGAGAGTGACCACTTGTCGGAGGATGCATCTCATATCCTCCATAGCATCAAGGACATTTTACCTCTTGTCCTCCCCTCAGAAGTGTGGAAGGACTGTTACATCATCTCGCCAGACGACCGTATTCTGGTGGAACCACACTCTCTAGAAGAGGACACTGCAGAGGTTCCTGAACGAGTGACCAGTCAGATATTCGTGCAGAGGAAGGTTTCCCTGGTAATCTTTGACCTCTGTGGAACGTTAATCTGTACACACTCCCGATGGTCACCATGGGTCGAGAAGGTCGTACAGGAGTAAGTAATTGTAATGTCTCAAGTCACATTTAGCTCTATCACAGTTATTTCCTAAGTTGTCCATGTTAGCAGATATTATAACACAGCTGTATGACAGTTGAATATGCAAGCTGTGCATGTTAACAGATGTACCTCAGCCCTAGCACAGTTACATATTCCGGAAGTTGTACATGTTAACAGATGTACCACAGCCCTAGCACAGTTACATATATTCCTATGTTTTACATATTAGCATATGTGTATCTCACAAATGTGTTCTCTTTATGTAACCCTTAGTATGGAAATCTTGCTCTGTTTGATTTTGTCATTGGAATCTATATTCAAAAAAGCTGATCTATTCAGTCCCTACCCTCCAAGTAACTATAATTATGAAATTACAAAAACATTTGTCCTCTTTGCATCTGAAGGTATATTTGATTTAAGAAGTGGAAATCAATAGCTGTCAGGTTAATTCCATCTTGAAATGCCAGAATTGACCAAAATCGAGGTTTCGCTTTTGATTATTGTTCTGAAAATGCACTTTCTAGCATTCGCAAATTACTTTTGCCATTTCATCTTTCAGAATTGCAAAAGAAATCCACTCAGACATCTCCAAAAAGGTGTACAAGTCCCTCGGTGTTAGCAAAGAGACCCAAAAAGTACAGAAAGGCATTCTCGGACAAGGCACCATGGCGGAGGTTAAGGAGGCTTTGGTCGAGCTGCTCAAACAGGAGGGACATTACCATGAGGAGGCAGTCATGTTAGTCAACCGCATCATGAAGAAATGTCAGGTCAGCACTGATGAAAACGTCAAGACATTCGACAACCTCAAAATCCTTTTCAAGACACTGAAGAAAAACGGTGTCAAAGTGGCGGTATGTACAGGCGACGGGAGAGAGGATACCCATGAACTCCTGATGAACTTGGGTGTTCGGAAATACGTCGACATGATGGTTTGTGGCGACGATCCCAGCTCCGAACCCAAACCATCGGCCCACAATGCTAAAATGATTTGCAAAGAACTTGGTGTTGATCCATCGGAAACTCTGGTTATTGGTGATTCTGTTGGAGATTTGACTATGGGTAAGGCAGCGAATGTCAAATCTAAAATCGGTGTGTTGAGTGGTGTGGGATCACAAAGTGAGTTAGAACCTCATGCTGATCATATCGTCCCCAGTATCAAACACGTTATAGACCATGCATTGGAGACGCAAACTTCTCCGCCTGGCCAGATGAAAACATCACAAAGACTCCTACATACGAGCAATAACAGTAAATCACCCTCTAGGAAGTATCATGGAGTATTCTCCCACCAAAAAAGGTCATTTTCTACATCTGGCACCTCTAAGCTTAACGTTACCTCAGAGACTCCATTGTACGACTACATTATAGTAGGAGCTGGATCAGCAGGATGTGTCCTGGCCAACCGTCTCTCCGCCGATCCAGATAATAAGGTGCTCATTCTGGAAGCTGGTCCCAAGGACAATGCATGGCACATCCACATGCCTGCCGCCCTGATGTACAACCTACGGGATGATAAGTACAATTGGTTCTACCACACACAACCAGAGCCGCACATGAACAACCGGAAGATGTATTGGCCTCGAGGAAGGGTCTGGGGCGGATCGTCTGCCCTCAATGCCATGGTCTACATCCGTGGACATGCCTGTGATTACAATCGATGGGAAGCTCAAGGTGCTGAAGGATGGTCATATGCAGATTGTCTCCCCTATTTCAGGAAATCTCAGGCTCACGAACTCGGTCCTGATGATTATCGAGGTGGCTTTGGACCACTCAACGTCTCTCGAGGGAAATCCAAGAACCCATTGTACAAAGCATTCATAGATGCGGGCATGGAAGCTGGATATCCGTTTACAGAGGATATGAATGGCTACCAACAGGAAGGGGTCGGCTGGATGGATATGACCATTTATAATGGACGAAGATGGAGTGCCTGTTCTGCATACTTACGACCAGTACTCTACCGGAACAACCTTGATGCTCAAGTTGGTGCATTCACGCTTCGGATTCTTTTTGATGGTAACCGTGCTGTGGGGCTCGAATATGAACAATCTGGCCAGGTGAAACAAGTGAAAGCCAATAAAGAAGTTATTCTGAGCAGTGGAAGCATCAACTCGCCCCAAATCCTCATGGTGTCTGGGGTGGGTAATGCTGATGACCTGAAGAAGCTGGACATACCAGTGGTCGCCCATTTACCTGGAGTTGGTGAGAATTTACAGGACCATCTTGAGATCTATGTTCAGCAGAGATGCACCCAGCCTATAACACTCTACACCGCACAGTGGAAGTTCCCTCACAACATGATACGGATTGGCCTGGAATGGTTCACGAGTTCTACAGGCCTTGGCGCAACATCTCATCTTGAATCCGGAGGTTTCATTCGCAGCACGGAAGAGGAAGAACATCCCAATATACAGTTCCACTTCCTGCCCTCTGTTGTAATTGACCATGGTCGGAAGATGGGATATTGCCATGCATACCAGCTCCATGCTGGATCCATGCGTCCTGAAAGTAAGGGGTTCCTGAAATTGGCATCCAAAGACCCCAAACAGCATCCAGTCATTGTGGCAAACTATCTCTCGACAGAATTTGACAGACGTGAAAAGAGAGACTGCATCAAACTTGCGCATGAAATATTTGCGCAAAAATCTTTCGACCCATATCGTGGGTCGGAACTGTCTCCAGGAGATGGCATACAAACTGACATGGAAATGGATGAGTTTATTCGGAACCATGCTGACAGCGCATATCACCCTTCCTGTACCTGTAAAATGGGGCAGTCCTCGGACAACATGGCAGTAGTTGATTCACAGACCAAGGTTCACGGCATGGAGGGACTTCGAGTTGTTGATGCCTCTATCATGCCTAGTATTGTCAGTGGAAATTTAAACGGACCTGTGATAATGATGGCAGAAAAGGCATCAGATATTATTCTCGGGAAAGCTCCACTGCCACAGGCTGATGTACCTGTGTGGAAACCACCAACCTCCTCCACCAAAGCTCTATCCCACCGTGAACCAGAAACTCAGACTTCGAAAGCTGTATTATAATTCGTTTACGACATTATGTCCCTATACACTGTGATCAAACCTTGATGTACTGTGATTAAATTGTCTGCAAGGACAAACTCTCCAACGCTCTCGAAGCCTAATATTAATGTTGGCAATGTCCAGACGAACCTTTCAAATCGAGTCCCACCCTTTGAAAGCTGAAAGTGATTTACTTTACCCACTATAGTTGATATATCACACATTCCATAGTTATGTTTCTATTTACATAACCCTTTATATTGTATAGTGATGGCTGTGAAATGAATACATTGATATTTTGTAGTGTAGCATATCATTATAGGTTGAGGATTTCTGCATTCATATAATTTACATACATGTACATGTACGGTCAGTAACCACTCTAAAGCGCACCTCATTACAATGTACATTTGGATAACGGCAAAATATTCCACCAACATGCCCAAAGTACAAAAAAACTAGGTACGTTAATTTGATCCTTATTATACTTGTATATCCTATAACAATGGAAATCTGCATGGTACATGTACCATAGAGACAACAGGAACATGAACCATTTCTGAGTGTCGAGTTGTCTAGAGTTGGCAGTATAAAGAGGCTTCACAGTACCACAAAATGTTAGTATTATGTTAATGGAATTTTAACCGTTGTTACATCACTGGTGCATGGATTAGATGGTAAATACATGAACATTCTGCAAAAAAAAGAGCATATAATTTTCTTTTACAAAAAATGAATTGTACCTATAATTAAGATTTTTTTTTTAATCTGGAAATCAGGTTTGATGTGCTATTCACTATTAGAGACTGGTGTATGAGAAATTGTTCTAGGAGAGATAGTTCTATGACATCTATGATTAGTCGAATTTCCTCTGGAACGATTTCTTATTTATCATTTTCTGGAATCGAGATATTATTGCCTTTGCTGTTATGAATAACTTCTTGCTGAAACATTGTAGTTTGTAGCCTCCTGGACTGTTGAAACACCCTCTGGTAGCATTGGGCCAAAAACTGTGGCGCACATGCACAATCTTTATAAATTTTGATTGACACAGGATGCGTGTATTTGCGACAATGTATGAGAGAGATGGAAGATGCATCCAGTATATCTCATAGATGAATGAACCTGTCAGATGCAACCTAATTACGTACAAGAGAAGAGCACATGGTACACCACCACCTTTAGCTGTGATATCTCGAACTCACCCCGCTCTATTTAGTAACAGATGATACTGATTGGCCGAAAGCCATGCACACACAACCTGTTCCTGTTTAGCATCACCGCTTGCTCCAAAATAAAAAAAAACACTTAAAATGAATGAAAACATATTCACATGAAAGCTAGATGATTTCTCTTTCAACAGAAGTGGTCAGCATAGTTTTCTGATGCACAGTTGCAGGAAAACTGTCACCAAATCTGGCTGCTAAGCAGATCGTCAACAGCGACCTGATCATCCTTCCAATGCTGGCCGCCATTGCCCATTCATTCGTTTAACACCCGGGATAGTTTTCAGAATACCCCATTCATGAAAGAAACAGGCTTGGACTTGCAGATACCGCCAATAGAAAGAATTCCAACATTTTCAACACAAGAAGAAATTGACAATTACCGCGCACTAAGTGAATCCTTTTGGATCATAACACTTCAAACACAGCAACCCTTTGGTATGAACATAGACTCAGGTAAAGTTGCTAACAAAGAGTTTATTCCCTTCATTCTCCAATATAGCCGTATGAATGTTGAAGCGGCACGTATACTGAAGGAGGAACACAAAACACCCCAAACAAAACTCTGCTTGCCATTTAATCTGAGACCTACGTATCATAGCGTACTCAAAAAATCGGAGCTTACGCGATTTATTGGAAAGGAGTAAACTTCATCCAATATCGTGATCATTATCATGTGAAATTCTACATGGCATAAGCTAATATATAGCGACCCTATCTGAACTCTATGCGAAACTTGTCTCTAGGAACATTTTTAAGATAAGAGACTTATAAATCCCTGTGCCCATGCCTTCCACTTTTAAAAAATGTATACCATAACTTGATTGAGTCGAGTGGATATCAGAGGTTTTGAACAATATTAGATTTTTTGACCACTTGGAACCAGATTCTTTATAAGATTTTTAATACAGACTCTTACCATCTAGGATGATATCCAATCTGTATGAGGATTAATAAATTAATTTGAGGATATTCTGAAGCCTAATTGACTGAGGATTTTATTCAAATACAACACATTGTCAGTCAAGCTTCAAGTCCTATGGTGCTATGTTTATCCTGCATAAACCAGAATTAAAATACTCAAGCTTGTTATATATTCATCACACTACATTCGAGCAAGCTGAACATTAATTATATTAATAATACATGTTCTCATAAAGTCTCCATCTAACTTTAACCTTGTGTTGACACCTGTGCTGTGGGTCGATTGTTTCTGAAATCGGAGATCAGTGTTAGAGATTATGTGGGTGGGATTGAACTTTTTTTCACTTCATCGGATAATGATAATATATTGATATGGTACATGTACGAGAATTTTGTCACACAATTAAGCCACTTTTGCAAAAACAAACACCCTCCTTTCCTGGATTTTCCCGAAGGAAAAAAAAAAAAAAAAAAAAAATGGAAATTAATTTTAACCAGCCTGAAGATACTCATTTTTCATGAAAAGGACTTGTGCTTATTGTAAAGGACTTGATCTTGTTGTAGAGTTCTTGTTCTTATTTTAAAGGAGTTGATCTTGTTGTAAAGGCATTCTTAATGTAAAGGACTTGATCTTGTTGTAAACATGGTAAAGGACTTGTTATTGTTGTAGAGGGCTTGTTCTAAAAGGTTATTGATTAAATATGATTAATTGAATATTTACATAGATGTAACGCAGGGTATCCACGCACAATTAACTCAACTGACTTATATCCTGATGAATCCTGGTTTGAAATTGTGTTTCAGTCCCAGTAAAAAGCTTTAATAATTAAATCATATTATGAACATTCAATCACCTCCAAATTTTGGTCAGGTTCTAAGAAAACTGTAGTTTGGTGATCTGTTCATTCAAACATTGAGCATTTACCATTATATAACCTTGGCAGTTAATGGTAACGTCACAGGACCTCTGAAGTAGTAGGACTCAAGTAGACTGAACTCTTAGGAATCCCCATACCCCCCTCCCCCCAGTTGAAATCCTGGTCAGAATCACCAGTGGTTTTCATAAAAAATCACCAGAAATTTTCATCAAAAGTAGGTCTGGTAACAGTCTCTTAATGCACCTTCATGCCAAAAATCAAGGTTCTAATGTCAACTGTTCTCCTTATTTTGCCGATGAAAGGATTGAGGTGGACTGACTCACTCACTGACTTGATCATTATTAACTGTATGTTCAAACTCTGTCTCAGTACTATAAGTTTCAGAAAACCATATTTTCATTTGTCATTGTGTAGGCCTATAATCTGGGATGAAATGGTGGAAGGATAGGTAACCATGGTAACTCTATTATATTCAGCTGTCGATGTTATACTCACTTATATGTTCAACTTGGTTCATGCAATGATTCAGAGAGGATCTGGTTTAGTGTCAGAACAACTGATTTGTGATGTTGTTTGCAAAATATGATTTGTGTTGTTAGCTCAACAAGAATATAATTAGTGAACAATGATCATGATGATTGGTGGAGTACTGAACCATTCAGAATAGTTCATAAATTTCAGAATTTGCTTCACTAAACTGTCATACTACATTTATATTTACATATTTTACAGAACATGACCCGCCCTCGCCCTTGAACTACCACTCAACCCCCATCACCCTCCTCACAAAATCTAAGACTCATTTCAAGATGAGAGATAGACTAGTGGGCCCCTACAGTTGTTCTGCTGTTGCTCATTTTATGTTTCCAGTCCCAAATGTTGAGGAATATAATGAAAAATAATACTGGGTAAATTTGACAATTTTTTCCATACCGTAGTTTTCTTTTTGTGCCAAAATAAGGGGTAGTCTATAGGCTAGAACAAAATCTGCAAGTTCCAGCTTTATTTTCCAGTTGTAACTGTCATATGATATTGTTACAAAATGTATTACTTTATATTGTTAGAAAAATAATTCTTGTTCCAGGAAATTACCTTTCTACTGTGCATTGTTATATGGAATCTGGGTTTCAAATGAAACAATAAATCCAATTATCTTGATATCAGTTTGTTCTTTTTGTGTTGTCTGTTTGTCGGTCTGTCACACTTTTAGAGATTATATTGGATCATAATTTCAATGGTCTCATGAACCAGTGTCACATTTTATGGTCCTGGTCTGTCCATTTTCACGGGGCGATGTAGGCCCGTAGGGACTAATGGTCCTGTCTTGTAGTCAGAAAAAATGGAGCACCAGCTCTGTGTCTTGCTAACACAGCAAAAGATAGAGTTCTTACACGACAAGAAAGAAGTCTGAAACTTCCTTCTTTAGAGTGTCCAGGTTTCTGTGTTTTTAATGTTCGCGTATAGTTGCAGGTCTGATATGTTTAAGTTACATTTCCATTTACATGTATCTAATTTTATGCGTGTTTTCGTTCATTTTTCAGTGGCACTACTTTCGTGCTCAAAATATGTCGTCTGCTAAACCACAGATTTTGAGAGGCGCATGTTGAGTGATTTTGTGGGACTGACTCATTCTCATTAGAAAGCGTGTTTGGGCAGTAATTTAGTATTAAATAATACCAGTATAAGTGTAATTCATTGTAGAAAACAATGGGATATTTCACTTTGCCTGTATTCTATGAGGCGCCGTTTGTGACAATATTGTCAAACACAAATATATAGTTAAAACCTTTGTAAATATATATAAAACGATATAAATAGGGCCTATATATAAAGTTTGTTTTTTTTAATTTTTATAAATATTTTTTGAACATAAATAACGATAGGAAGTTAAGACGTTAAATTTAACGTAAATATAAAGTACACGAACTTTTAAAGTGTACATGTAAACCGGATATGCCCAAAGGAAGCTGCGCAATCGATGTGCGCGCGAGTAATAGTGGTTAATCAAAACTGCAACTGGGTTCTGAAGCGAAACTATGACAGCGGTGAAAGCCACTCGCATGTCACAGATGTGTCGAATCAAACAATAAGATCACGTACCTGAACATATATCATTTCACTGCCATAGTGATTTAGTAAAGGCCTATTCCAATTTTCAACAATTACTGTTATCATTTACAATCGTACTTCAGAGTTATCACATCAATTAGATATAAATACATCTACTTATAAATCACCATAAGGTATCCTAGCCTGCAGCCAATATCACGGCCTGCCCCTTTGATGTTCAATCTGCGATTCCGTCGGCCAAGTCGCTGGTTGCTATTTGCCGCATAGAAACATCAACAGAAGTTGAAATAAAACATGAAAATAACGATATATTAATTATGCGCAACACAAATATTAGGCAATTTGAAATCATACTGAATATGAGCATATTTCATTGACTAGAATATGACCATTCATAGCCTAGTTATAGGATTTGGAATTATATTGTCGTTTTGTATCATTTATCGTTTTTCGATAATTTCCGCATTTCCAAACAAGACAAAAATTAGCAGGGAATTTGGTATAAGTACAGCGAATGTGGAAACTAATGGCTCATGAGGAACCGGTTGCACAATGCTTGTATCATCAAACGTACCGTTCTCAAATTATGAAAGAACAATGGCACCTACTGTGGGAACCACCAGTGTGGATTGTACTGTTGCGTTCACCGTTCCTCGTTTTCATTAACGAGATCATTTATTATAGCATGATACGCTTACTTGATCTCAAACTTTTTAGGTTTTAAGTTAGTATAACGTAATTTGAATAAAATGAACTGTTGATATTCGTAAGCGGTAATTACTGGGTTCAATCCCTGGCCGGGTCATACCAAAGACTTGAAAAATGGAACTTGTTGCTTCCTCGCTCACGCTCAGTATTGAGAGGATAGAACAAGGACTGGTTCGCTCGGTGTCAGTATAACGTGACTGAGTGGGGTGTCATGTCTGCCTACGGCATGATATTTCGGTGGGACAGCAGTATAAAATGTCAACATTAGATCTGCTCTGTTACAAGTAGGTATACCCCCGCCCCTTCCACTCCCCTCCCTTCCCTTCCCCGTCGTGATATAGCTGAAAAAATGTTGAAAGCGACGTTAAACCCTATTCACTCACTCGTCACCGTATATAATAGGGTTAACACCGATGCCCATCAAGAACCCATCGGGCCAGAAGTGCTCTTCAATACACACGTATTGAAGATCAATTAGCGATTAGCACGCAGGGGTAAAACGGCTTCGACTGATTCCTCAGTTACTAGTAACAGCTTCGAGGCAGCGCAAAAGTGAAAAAGGCCAATGTAGTGTTCCTCATGAGCCATTAGTTTCCACATTCGCTGTACTTATACCAAATTCCCTGCTAATTTTTGTCTTGTTTGGAAATGCGGAAATTATCGAAAAACGATAAATGATACAAAACGACAATATAATTCCAAATCCTATAACTAGGCTATGAATGGTCATATTCTAGTCAATGAAATATGCTCATATTCAGTATGATTTCAAATTGCCTAATATTTGTGTTGCGCATAATTAATATATCGTTATTTTCATGTTTTATTTCAACTTCTGTTGATGTTTCTATGCGGCAAATAGCAACCAGCGACTTGGCCGACGGAATCGCAGATTGAACATCAAAGGGGCAGGCCGTGATATTGGCTGCAGGCTAGGATACCTTATGGTGATTTATAAGTAGATGTATTTATATCTAATTGATGTGATAACTCTGAAGTACGATTGTAAATGATAACAGTAATTGTTGAAAATTGGAATAGGCCTTTACTAAATCACTATGGCAGTGAACTGATATATGTTCAGGTACGTGATCTTATTGTTTGATTCGACACATCTGTGACATGCGAGTGGCTTTCACCGCTGTCATAGTTTCGCTTCAGAACCCAGTTGCAGTTTTGATTAACCAGTATTACTCGCGCGCACATCGATTGCGCAGCTTCCTTTGGGCATATCCGGTTTACATGTACACTTTACAAGTTCGTGTACTTTATATTTACGTTAAATTTAACGTCTTAACTTCCTATCGTTATTTATGTTCAAAAAATATTTATAAAAATTAAAAAAAAAAAACTTTATATATAGGCCCTATTTATATCGTTTTATATATATTTACAAAGGTTTTAACTATATATTTGTGTTTGACAATATTGTCACAAACGGCGACTTTATATTTTGGTTTCACCTCTATATATTTGTCGTTGACAATATTGTCACAAACGGCGACTTTATATTTTGGTTTTAACTCTATATATTTGTCGTTGACAATATTGTCACAAACGGCGCCTCATAGTATTCATTTACATTTTCATGAAATATGTGTGTTGAGTTACAGTTTGGAATTTTCGCCATTTAAGCTTACCCCTCAAGACCCTCTGCATTATCTTTTTATAGTAAGTTTCTAAAATCCAGTGGTGGTCAAATCATTTACGTAATAATTTCCCTGTATTCAGAAATGTTTTCTTTCCATTCTACTTCTGAAATATTCATGGAATGTTGCAAGCATTTCCCCCTGATCTACAGAAAGAGCTCTGCATATCACAGTTTTGAAGCTGTAAGGTGACAGGGGAGATAACCAAATAGAACTGTAATATACTAGGGAGGAGGTACATGAAACAATATGATGCCATGAGAGGATGCATCCCAGCATAGCCCCAGTCCATCTAACCATGAGGATTTTACATTGTATCTCAATACTCATTTTTACCCCTCGGCCAATTTTGGCCATGGGGTATTGTCGTCTTGTACGTCCGTCTGTTCGTACGTCAGTACGTGAGCGAGATAGACGGAAAACGGTTCCACTGAAGAATTCCAAATTTGGTATGCTTATTTACCTAGTCAAGGACCAGAAGCCTATTGAATTGGGACCTGATTGGGTGGAAACCTTGGCGGCCATCTTTAATTTTATGCAAAATGGATAATGATCCATATCTCGGAAACCATTCAACTGTTCAATACGAAAGTTGGTATACATCATCGATACATCAAGCAACTTTCAATGAATTACCAAACCGGCATTTCTGATTAGCTGGAAATCCTGGAGGCCATCTTTAATTCATGCAAAAACTTTAATGATATATATCTCTGATATCATTTAAGTGTTCTATACCAAACTTGGTATACAGCATCGATGTATCAAGAGACTTGTAATGAATAACCACATCAGTTCCTCTGAGTGGAGAGAAGGATGGGCGGCCATCTTTAATTTATGCAAAATCATTAATGATCTCGTTCTCTGATACCGTTCAAGTGCTCGATCTAAAATTTGGTATACATCATCGATGCATCAAGAGACTTACGACAAATGACAGTTCTGGTTTCTCTGATTGGGCGGAAACCTTGATGGCCATCTTTAATTTATGCAAAATCTTTAATGATGTATATCTCTGATACCATTTCAGTGTTCTATACGAAACTTGGTATACAGCATCAATGTATCAAGAGACTTTCAATTAATAACCACATCAGTTCCTCTGAGTGGCGGGAAGGATGAGCGGCCATCTTTAATTTATGCGAAATCATTAATGATCTCTATCTCTGATACCGTTTGAATGCTCGATGTAAAATTTGGTATACATCATTGATGCATCAAGAAACTTATGTAATGAAAACCGGTTACTCTGATTGGACGGAAACCTTGGGGGTCATTCCTAATTGCAAAATTTTTGATAATCTTTATATTTGTGACTTGACTGTTTGGTGTTCCTGACATCTTGGTTCAAATTGAATACATTATGAATGTACCCAGAGCCGAGGGGTTTTCAGATGCGCAGCTTCGTATTGTTATTTACTGCTGAAGGATATGCTTTCGATTATCTGAAAAAAGCGAAAATTTTTACAAATATTGATAACATGCAGTGAAGACATTATTTTATCATTTCATCAGGTTGGTTTCATAATAAATGTCTGTCCCAGCGTTTAAAAAAAAAATATATATATATGTGTACAATTACACTAATGCACTAGAGATCCTTGTTGAGAGGAATGTGTGAGACTACAAGTACGGCTCTTCGTCATGAGATGGAACATCAAAGAGTTAGTGGAATTATTCCAACAGCCTATTTTACATTTAAATAGCCCCGTTTCAGTGCCTAAGGCTCTAGTTTATATGCCCGTCGTGCCCGTCGATAGACGAGGTAATTTAGTGTGAAAAGCCCCAGCAGTACCACACCAATTAGTTATTGTAATAAATATTTTTTTAAATTCACAATAACTGATAGTTTTATTACATTGTATATATGTATTTGGTAATTATTGTCAAGGTCTATATTTTTCTATTTCTTGACCAACTGATTTACGTGTTCATTTTGATACCAAAATCTGCACTCCGTGATTAATAATAAAATACGTCACAATGAATAATTTAATTAGACGAGAATTGCCTTGCTGATATCTCGCTCCTTTCCAAGGAAGTTCGGGATAAAACAATTGAACTCGGTACGACTCAACTAAAGAAAAAACATGATTCACACATTGCCACTTCAAATTAAGATGTGAACAATACCACTAGAAGCATAAATCGAAGAAAGACTGGTTCAAACCAACAGTACTGGTATACTTGTCTTCTTTTCTCCTCTTCATAACTAGATCTAAGCATTATCAGTATTGGCTACAAATTACAGACAAACATTGAATCTAGGCCCTAAAGTGTGGTATTTTTTATTTCAATTTGAAAATTAGAAATACGGCCTTACAAAGTTAGTTCTCATGCTATCCATCATTTTTACCGTAAACATACATGGCCTGCCTTTTTATTAAAGTTTAATAAAAATCTTAAAATAATTACATGAGCAGTGTGACTAACGTCACAGGACCTACGAAGTAGAGTAGGCATTAGGACTCGAACGCGAACTGAACTCTTGGAAATTCCCACCCCCAGTTGAAATCCTGCCTATATTAAGATGGACACCGCCCAAGTCAGAATCGCCAGTGATTTTCATCAAAAATCACCAGAAATTTTCATCAAAAGTAGGTCAGCTCAGAACTAACGATCGCCGATTTAATTTTACACTTTTTTAACTAAAGGAAACAGACTGAATAATAAAAAGTTCAGTAGATTTCAAGCTTTACGTGTGAAAATACATTTACATCTCTTTAATGGTTTTCAGTGCCCTTGTCCAGGATCAAAACAACTTTTTGAATCGCATAACAATACAACAAATTTTTATTCCTACGAAGTAGGCTACAGATCGCAAATTGTCCGGTAATGAGTGAATGAGTGAGTGAGTCAGTCCATCCGAGTCCTTTCGTCGGCAAAATAAGGAGAACCATCGACATTAGAACCTTGATTTTTGGCACGAACGTGCATTAGGGCATTGTTACCAACAAGTTCTGAGCTGATCGAATTCTGCTGAAAATTTGATTTATAATTTTTTTCTTCTATTTATTGATAGCTCAGCGAGTGCACTGTCATGCCCATCGGGAACCCTTGGCTGTATGTTTCACTGTATATATAACACAGTACAAAACGTGATGGGATAATGAAATAGGAAATGCTAATTTTCCATCATTTGTTAGTGCATTTCTCTACACTGCTATTACCAACTTGCCAGCCTACACACAATTCAGTATATTGTTATCTAGATATATGTAAACTGTGGCCTTTAACGTGTATCCTATTTCACATCCTTGAAACATTTCCTCACAGACAACATCAGGCGTCAAGTTCAGGTCAAGTTACAGTTACGCACTCGTGGTGAAATATACTACATCAACCAATTAAATAACCCAGCAGAAGAAAGATGTGGCATCATCCTTCAGAATAGTCTGCGTGAGCAACAACGATAAACGACGCTATTTATTCGTCTTTGTACCGGTTATGCTCAGGAGAATGGCATAAAATCATTATCTTGTGCAGAGAAGGTGTTGGTCTTGAGTTGAATTACCGTAAACTACATAAATGCTACATTTCTACTATAGTACTATATATAAAAATTTGTTGTATTGTTGAGAAAATAATGCGATTCAAAAAGTTGTTTTGAACCTGGACAAGGGCACTGAAAACCATTAAAGAGATCGATATATTTTCACACGTAAAGCTTGAAATCTACTGAACTTTTTTATTATTCAATCTGTTTCCTTTAGTTAACAAATTGTGAAATTAAATCGGCGATCGTTATTTATTTTTGGAATGAAGGCGCATTAGGAGATTGTTACCAACAAGTCTTGAGCTGACCTACTTTTGATGAAAATTTCTGGTGATTTTTGATGAAAATCACTGGCGATTCTGACTTGGGCGGTGCCCATCTTAATATAAGCAGGATTCTAACTGGGGGCGGGGATTTCCAAGAGTTCAGTTCGCGTTCCGAGTCCTAATGCCTACTCTACTTCGTAGGTCCTGTGACGTTAGTCACACTGCTCATGTATATAGTACTATAGTAGAAAGGTAGCATTTATGTAGTTTACGGTAATTCAACTCATGACCAACACCTTCTCTGCATAAGATAATAATGATTCTATGTCATTCTCCTGAGCATAACCGGTACAAAGACGAATAAATAGCATCTCTACATCACGTTTTTATCTAGATATATGAGACAAAACATTTTGGGTATCGGCAATCTGATGAATGTACTATTCCAGTTTTCTTGTTTCACATTATATTCTATGACGGTTGGTCGGTGATTTTCTTCATTGATAAACATTAAACCACCTCAGCTTCGTTGTGTGAATCAGAATTGCATTGCTGTGACACACCAACACACTCCGTGGCAGTGATTCTGTATCCCCTACTTAAGGAATCAAAATGGATCATGATTTGAAATGACAAGAAAAATTTAGACATATTTTGTTTACACATGTAATTTTTTGTTTAAATTATATCCCAGTGTGATATATAGTCAATATTCAAGAGGTACAAAAAAAACACTCACAGTATGTGCTCATATTTTCACATCATGATCAAAGTTACTTTATCTAGTTAAATTCTACCCAAAGAAAATAAATTAAGACCCTTTAAACATGCTGTCATGGTTTTGTTTCACCCTCAGTAAACTTTTATCATTGTTGCTCACACAGACTAATCTGAAGGATGATACCACATCTTTCTTTCTTCTGCTGGGTTATTGCACCAGGCTGACTTAATTGGTTGATGTAGGATATTTCACCATCAGTGGGCAATTTGACCTGAATTTGTAGCCGGGGCTGATGTGGTCTGTGATGAAATGTTTGGATGTGAAATAAGATACACGTTAAAGGCCACAGTTTACATATATCTATAACAATATACTGAATTGTGTGTATTGAGGCTGGCAAGTTGGTAATAGCAGTGTAGATAAATGCACTAACAAATGATGGAAAGTTAGCATTTCCTATTCCTACGAAGTAGGCTACAGATCGCAAATTGTCCGGTAATGAGTCAGTCAGTCCATCCGAATCCTTTCGTCGGCAAAATAAGGAGAACCGTTGCCATTAGAACCTTGATTTTTGGCATGAACGTGCATTAGGGCATTGTTACCAGCAAGTTCTGAGTTGACCGAATTCTGATTAAAATTTGATTTACAATTATTTTTTTAATTATTTATTGATGGCTCAGCGAGTACACTGTCATACCCATCGGGAACCCTTGGCTGTATGTTTCACTGTATATATAACACAGTGGTGGGATATGCCATCCGTAATTGTTTTTATGAAATAGGAAATGCTAATTTTCCATCATTTGTTAGCGCATTTATCTACACCGCTATGCCAGCCTCAATACACACAATTCAGTATATTGTTATAGATACATGTAAACTGTGGCCTTTAACGTGTATCCTATTTCACATCCAAACATTTCATCACTGACCACATCAGGCTTTAAATTCAGGTCAAATTACCCGCTGATGGTGAAATATCCTACATCAACCAATTAAGTCAGCCTGGTGCAATAACCCAGCAGAAGAAAGAAAGATGTGGTATCATCCTCCAGATTAGTCTGTGTGAGCGACAATGATAAAAGTTTACTGAGGGTGAAACAAAGCCATGACGGCATGTTTAAAGGGTCTTCTTTTGGTAGAATTTAACTAGATAAAGTAACTTTGATCATGATGTGAAAATATGATAACTTGAGTTTTGACTATATATCACTATATATCACACTTGGATATAATTTAAACAAAAAATTACATGTGTAAACAAAATATGTCTAAATTTTTCTTGTCATTTCAAATCTTGATCCATTTTGATTCCTTGATTAGGGGATACAGAATCACTGCCACGGAGTGTGTTGGTGTGTCACAGCAATGCAATTCCGATTCACACAACGAAGCTGAGGTGGTTTAACGTTTATCAATGAAGAAAATCACCGATCAACCGCCATAGAATATAATGTGAAACAAGAAAACCGGAATAGTACATTCATCAGATTGCCGATACCCAAAATGTGTTGTCTCATATATCTAGATAACAACGTGATGTAGAGACGCTATTTATTCGTCTTTGTACCGGTTATGCGCAGGAGAATGACATAGAATCATTATTATCTTGTGCAGAGAAGGTGTTGGTCTTGAGTTGAATTACCGTAAACTACATAAATGCTACCTTTCTACTATAGTACTATATATAAAAATTTGTTGTATTGTTGGGAAAATAATGTGATTCAAAAAGTGTTTTGATCCTGGACAAGGGCACTGAAAACCATTAAAGAGATGTAAATGTATTTTCACACGTAAAGCTTGAAATCTACTGAACCTTTATTATTCAATCTGTTTCCTTTAGTTAAAAAATTGTAAAATTAAATCGGCGATCGTTATTTAATTTTGGAATGAAGGCGCATTAGAAGACTGTTACCAACAAGTTCTGAGCTGACCTACTTTTGATGAAAATTCCTGGTGATTTTTGATGAAAATCACTGGCGATTCTGACTTGGGCGGTGCCCATCTTAATATAGGCAGGATTTCAACTGGGGGTGGGGATTTCCAAGAGTTCAGTTCGCATTCGAGTCCTAATGCCCACTCTACTTCGTAGGTCCTGTGACGTTAGTCACACTGCTCATGTTTCATAAAAACAATTCCTTAATGGCATATCCCACCAGATTTTGTACTGTGTTGTATATACAGTGAAACTTACAGCCAAGGGTTCCCGATGGGCATGACAGTGCACTCGCTGAGCCATCAATAAATAATAAAAAAAATAATTATAAATCAAATTTTCATGAGAATTCGGTCAGCTCAGAACTTGCTGGTAACAATGCCCTAATGCACGTTCATGCCAAAAATCAAGGTTCTAATGTCAATGGTTCTCCTTATTTTGCCGACGAAAGGATTCGGATGGACTGACTGACTGACTGCCTCACTGACTCACTCATTACCGGACAATTTGCGATCTGTAGCCTACTTCGTAGGAACATGACTGTTCATAAAACATTAATTCAAAGTACATGAATTTGAATTTAAAATATTTTGCATTAGTTGTAGACAAGGCTTGCCTGGTGGGCCTTTTGGCCATGGGATTTTGTCCGGACCCTCAGTGTAACTGCTATGGTATCAGTCTTGAAACAGTGGCAGTATTATATGTTTTATATTAAGGTCTTCTGACTATATATGAGGCAGCTTTGTGAAATATATTTAAGAAAAATAAATCTGAAATGTGTAAATTTTTGGTGTGCTAATTCTCAACATGAGCAGTGTGACTAACGTCACAGGACCTACGAAGTAGAGTAGGCATTAGGACTCGAACGCGAACTCAACCCTTGGAAATCCCCACCCCCAGTTGAAATCCTGCCTATATTAAGATGGGCACCGCCCAAGTCAGAATCGCCAAAAAATTTCATCAAAAGTAGGTCAGCTCAGAACTTGTTGGTAACAGTCTTCTAATGCGCCTTCATTTTAACTACATGGCAGTGTGACTAACGTCACAGGACCTACGAAGTACAGTAGGCATTAGGACTCGAACGCGAACTGAACTCTTGGAAATCCCCACCCCCAGTTGAAATCCTGCCTATATTAAGATGGGCACCGCCCAAGTCAGAATCGCCAGTGATTTAATTTTCATCAAAAGTAGGTCAGCTCAGAACTTGTTGGTAACAGTCTCCTAATGCGCCTTCATTCCAAAATAAATAACGATCGCCGATTTAATTTTACAATTTTTTAATTAAAGGAAACAGATTGAATAATATAGGTCCAGTAGATTTCAAGTTTTACGTGTGAAAATACATGTACATCTCTTTAATGGTTTTCAGTGCCCTTGTACAGGATCAAAACAACTTTTTGAATCACATTATTTTCCCAACAATACAACACATTTTTATATATAGTACTATAGTAGAAAGGTAGCATTTATGTAGTTTACGGTAATTCAACTCAAGACCCTACACCTTCTATGCACAAGATAGTAATGATTCTATGTGATTCTCCTGAGCATAGCCGGTAAAGACGAATAAATAGCGTCTCTACATCTTCTGTAATAGGGCCATGTGGCATAGTGGACTATTTCAATGACAGGGTATTTTTAGACGGACAGTAACTGATACTCATTGGCGATAAAACGCTGGAGCAAAACAGACCACAGTTTTCTTGGCAATGATGAAATGATTGGATGTGAAAGAGGATACATGTTACAGGCTAAACCTTACATATATATATAGCAATATATTGAAGTGTTAATTATAAATCTAATTTTAATCAGAATTATTTCAGATCAGAACTTGATGGTAACAATGCCCTAATGCACGCTCATGCCAAAAATCAAGGTGCTAATGTCAACGGTTCTCCTTATTTTGCCGACGAAAGGATTCGGATGGACTCACTCATTACCGGACAATTTGCGATCTGTAGCCTACTTCGTAGGAAAAGCTGAAAAAAAGATACTTGTTTTTTTCTTTCTTTCATAGGAACATGAGCAGTGTGACTAACGTCACAGGACCTACGAAGTAGAGTAGGCATTAGGACTCGGAACGCGAACTGAACTCTTGGAAATCCCCGCCCCCAGTTAGAATCCTGCCTATATTAAGATGGGCACCGCCCAAGTCAGAATCGCCAGTGATTTTCATCAAAAATCACCAGAAATTTTCATCAAAAGTAGGTCAGCTCAAGACTTGTTGTAACAATCTCCTGCTGCGCCTTCATTCCAAAAATAAATAACTATCGCCGATTTAATTTTACAGTTTGTTAACTAAAGAAAACAGATTGAATAATAAAAAAGTTCAGTAGATTTCAAGCTTTACGTGTGAAAATATATCGATCTCTTTAATGGTTTTCAGTGCCCTTGTCCAGGATCAAAACAACTTTTTGAATCGCATTATTTTCCCAACAATACAACAAATTTTTATATATAGTACTATAGTAGAAAGGTAGCATTTATGTAGTTTACGGTAATTCAACTCAAGACCAACACCTTCTCTGCACAAGATAATGATTTCATGCCATTCTCCTGAGCATAATCGGTACAAAGACGAATAAATAGCGTCTACTTACTTTATCTAGTTAAATTCTACCCAAAGAAAATAAATTAAGACACTTTAAACTAGCACATGCCGTCATGGCTTTGTTTCACCCTCAGTAAACTTTTATCGTTGTTGCTCACGCAGACTATTCTGAAGGATGATGCCACATCTTTCTTTCTTCGGCTGACTTAATTGGTTGATGTAGTATATTTCACCAACAGTGCGTAACTGTAACTTGACCTGAATTTGACGCCTGATGTGATCTGTGAGGAAATGTTTCAAGGATGTGAAATAGGATACACGTTAAAGGCCACAGCTTACATATATCTCTAGCAATATACTGAATTGTGTGTAGGCTGGCAAGTTGGTAATAGCAGTGTAGTTAAATGCACTAACAAATGATGGAAAATTAGCATTTCCTATTTCATTATCCCATCACGTTTTATACTGTGTTATATATACAGTGAAACATACAGCCAAGGGTTCCCGATGGGCATGACAGTGCACTCGCTGAGCTATCAATAAATAATTAAAAAAATAATTATAAATCAAATTCTCAGCAGAATTCGGTCAGCTCAGAACTTGTTGGTAACAATGCCCTAATGCACGTTCGTGCCAAAAATCAAGGTTCTAATGTCAATGGTTCTCCTTATTTTGCCGACGAAAGGACTCGGATGGACTGACTGACTCACTCATTACCGGACAATTTGCGATCTGTAGCCTACTTCGTAGGAATATCCAGTGAAAACGGCAATAAATACATGTACATTCAGAAGACTTGGTTAAACATACATCGCTATAAAATATATTCAATTTGGAGATAATGTATTGTATTCAGGATTGATGCCAATATTAATACAACAGTGTAAGAGTGCATATGCTAAGGGGAGCATGGCAGGGAAATATATGGCATAATATACTATGAAGCTGCCAAGAATGAACCCGCTTTTGATCAAGTTAAGTTGCATAACGGTAAACATAAGATTGTAACTTCACCTATTGCCCTAAAACATTACAGTACCGGTAAGATTCAATGGTTGTTTAATACTATGGTGCTAAACTTTTCAAGTAGTACTAGTATTGCAAGAGTGATAACGAATAAAGGGCTCTCACTGATAAGCAATATATCACTATGGGGGATAACCAGTACTCTTCTGTGTTGGGAAGTGGATTCACGAAAGCCGGTACTATAGCTACCTAGTGGGAATTTCCGTTTAGCTCATTTAGTAATTTGCTGGACTTGTGAGAGGTCAGTGGTTCGATAACCCTTCGGGCACTACAACATTGATTGATGTCACCGGTAGGATGCGAGTGGGAATGCGAGTGGGAAGTGGTTTGATGATCAGGTTGTCGAATTGAGGTGGTGTAGGAAGTAGGGCGGATGATGATCTGATTGTTCAGTTGCTTTGTTGATGGCAAGATATAGCTAGCCTACGTACCTGGGTTAATCGGGTATGTGAATGGCGGTTTGTAATATCTGAAGTTTTCACACAACCGGTTGACAAATAAGGTCAAATAAAGTACTTTCCATTGTGATTTCTTGGACAATTTACAAAATCCGACTAAATTAACCTCGTTAAAAGTATGACCTGTATGATATGATCTGCTGATCCTCATTTTTTTTTTGCTACTTAAGAGTGTCCGCTGGAGGTTTTTGGCTTTGGCAGCCATTTTGCCTGTTTTTCCTAGTGGGTTATCTCCCTTTCCTAGGTTAAGAGATGGGGATTTCCTTTAAAAGCCTTCTAGCCAAGAATTTTGCACAGCAACATCCATCCAATAGATAGACATTGTGATTATCTGCAAACAGTTAGAATATAATAAAAAGTTGTTTATAGGAATTTTTCATGAATATGCTTCAAAACTAGGGTTATTCCCCGTGATTTCTGAGTTATCAAATTGAGCATGGGTCCTGGGTCACTTAACGTACGCTTTATATGTCCTGTATGTACGCTTTTATGTGGTGCCTTTAGCCTTCGGACAGAAACGAGCAATAAACCATCTTATCTTATCTTATCTTAACGTTGCTTACAGCTAAAAAATGCACACCAACCTATATTTTTTCTTTGATATTACACACTTATGAATGCAACAACACACATTATACAAAAAGTTAATTACTTTGATTTACCACCAGCGGACATCCTTAATTTGGAGTTGTCCCCCCTTATTGTGACGGTCGTTGGAGTTACCCCCCCTTATTGTGATCTCAGTTTGAGTTATCTCCCCATGATTGTGACCACGAGACGAGGCTCGATTTTGCAGATGTCGGCTCCGAAGTCCAACATTGATTTCTCAATAATTCGAGAGACTGTTACTTATCATGTACGTACACTTCGCCATCCATAAGACGACCGTATACATAGATTCAAACAGGTTCTGTTACTTATTTGCACTTCTTGATAAACACCGTGGGGAATCGTTCTGACGCCGACGGGACGACTGCAGGAATAGTCATAGTACAGTGATCGAAAACGAAAGTTGTCTCCAGCTTCTGCGGGCAAAAGAAACCAAATAATATTAATACGAATAATTAATTAATTTCCGTGGAAAAGATTGAATAGCGCGATCGGGATATTCATCCTTTTGTGAAATTTAGTGGAGTGGACTCTTTGAGATAACTTGAACAAAGATTAATATTGGACAACTGTCTGTCCCAGGTATATCCGAGATGGGTTTTTTCCGATATTTCGGAAACAATTTATCCCCCCCCTTTCTGCCGCTCTTGATGTCATGGGTCAAACTGAGAGGCTGCAAAACCTTGTCGTGAGCGAGCCCTTCCGTCCTATGAAGGGGCAATGCGAAAGCTCGTCTTAATCCACAGTGGCGCAATTAGGTCGAAGACAATCACTGGAGGAGAGATGGCTCACTTCAACTGTCTGTCAATGCATAACTTGACTGACAGTCCTTCAGCCCAAATTATGTCCTAGTGTCTATTCATCTTATACGGTGATATTCATAGGGAACTTTGAACCCCTATGCTGCAGACCGTATTCATATGCTGTGTGCCTATAGCTCCGCTACCACTACCAGTATAGAAATGTTGTATGGCTAGCTAAATAATATATAGCCCTCGCGAGTTGTGAGGGCTATATTATTTAGCTAATGTATGGCATGCATTAATTTAAAGTCTATCTGGCTTTTACACTACACTATGCTCTTCACTCCATCCAATAACTGGGAAGTGTGTTATCCGGTGAACTTGCACCCTTGAATAATATCCAGTCACATTCATTTGGGACATGTATTATAGCAGAAGTGGATGAAAACTAGAAGTATGCAAGGATGTATTCAGTGTCATCGACGGCATGTTACCCGTTTTAGCGCTTCCAGTTGAAAACATTGCCCCCTAGCGGAAACTGGCCAACTTCCAGGGGAGACAATTTTGGAATGTCAGGCCACGACTCAACAGCCGCGAATGCAACTCCAGCGTCCGGAGTCGAAGCGACGAAGATGGCGCAATGAATCATGGGAGTTTTGTGAGAGGCCGTGACCTTGCACCTGCATATCAATGAAAATCATCAAATTCACGGCTCGCCTATGTTAACTTGTCATGGCGATTTATTTGTACTTCCAAGGAACAAAATATTGTTTACTGTTAGTTACCAGCACTGGTAGCAATAATAATTAATTAATATATCCCTCTAATTTATCCAGGAAGTCTATTCATATGCAAATAAGCACCCAGCTGAATTGTCAGATGCGGCATTCTAAGGATATTCGTTCTTCTCACACTCTTGATGCAAACCTCCCGTCATCAATAATATTTATTCAGCGAAATGTAACCTACATGTAAGTTGATACATTTATTTGATTGAACAAGAGAACAGAATTGAGGAAGCCGAAGTGAATGAACTCATCGTCACGAGCGCAATAGCTTTCCCCTTTCGTTTTCTCTCTGGGTCAAGCCGTATAATGGGCGCTTGTGCTTCTAAATCTGGTAGCCAATCAATTACCTTTGTGACTCGCTAGTAAAATTCCTGATAGTCCTTATAAGGCACGCCTGCGTATCACGCGATATTTCTGTAGTATTTTGAACTTCGGTTGTAAGAAAATCGAATGTTCATTGGTCGCCAGTGTTGGTTACGTCCTATAATGACCTCCCACGCTTACCGCGGAAAATTGAGGCTTATGACGAGTGGGTCAAAACATTCCTTTGAATTCGACCTGATTCAAACTTGTTGTTGATATATTGTGTAAACATAAAGCCATTCGTATCACCAAATGTCTGTAGTTCGCACGGACATGATAGATTATGGATTTGGGGATTTTAGATGCACAATAAAAAACAAAGACATATATGGTAATATCCTGCCCACCCGTTAGGGGGCCATCAGGTTAGTGGTAAAGCAAATATATGAACTTCCCGCGTTATCTCCCAGAGTTTATAAGGTACCGTAGACCTGGGTCCCCAGAATAAATGAACTACGTCCATACTCGATTGTAATTCAATAAACGATTTATTGCCCATTTAAGATATCGAACTAATGTGTTAAAAAGACAACAGGAGTCGAAAGTACAGGTAGACCTTCGTTGGGCAGAAGTTTGGATCTAACGAAAAAATGTTGACTCCGATGTGAGCACAACCGGTTTTCTGGGTCACCGTAGCGTACGGCCAGACTGCGTGCTCCAGATAATTCCCATGATTCCTCAGTCTAAATTTAGATAATTCAGCTGCCGACAATTGCCGACTAATAACGACTAATAACGACTGCAAGCCGATCGGCGCACAGTGGAAAAATTGGATTCTGTATTGCGCAGATTTCACATCATACGTCACATGAAGCGTTATAGGCAGGCTGGTGGTGCCATTGCCGTCTACATAGTCTAAGTGATCCTTGCATACTTCTAGTTCATCCACTTCTGATTATAGGGGTATGGTTTTTGCGTGCACTCACTCAGCTTGTCTCCGAATTGCAAGATTATGAAGTCAGCAAATCCAAGTGGGTAACAAACCAGTGAAGGCAGAAATGATAATTGTCCACTTTTGTACCTTCACTCCATGTTTCTCAAATCCATGTAAAATGACATGTATGAGATACATTGTACTCTGAAAGTGACTATGAACATCAATGAATCCTCACCATGGAACATGTATGTTTATGTAGTTGTTTTTACTCAACTATATCTCATGACATCATCATTATGCAGTGGACAGTTAGATTTACTTGGAAAGAAGATGTAATATGCTTAAAATAACATCATATGAATAGTGTCATCGGTCATATATAAAAGCATTGCAAGTTATTTGTTGCTGCTTTGAATGTTTTGAGGAAGTGAGTGAGTTAATGGGGTTTAACATCGCGTTCAGTGCTATTTCGGCCATATAGCGACGATATAACTAACTTAGATATGATTAGCTGGACATGTGTGACTATACATGTAGTCATCATGTAGAGGAAATTAATCTTTCCCTCGTGGCAACAGACATGATATAAAACTCGTACTGCTCTGAGGGAAACTGATGGTGTACCTAAAGTCTCCCTTGTTATTATCATAACCTCGATGAGGCTCGTAAAATTAATAGTTTTAATTCATCACCATCCACTTCCAAATTGGCCTGCTCCCCAAAGATTGGTTATGTGTTATTTTTGTTCTGCTTTGCTTTAACAACATATGGAGATGGAAAGTCTCATATCACATGCTTCGTCAGGGATTAGAGAGCTAATTATATGTTCTTGCTTCAAAAATTAATTAGAGAACAATTCATTCTGCAAGCAGAACTAACACCTAACCTGTCAGCTTGTTTCATTGCATATTTCATATAGAATAACTTTTGTCCATCTAAAAACAGAAATAAAAAATAAAATCTGCCCGCCTGTCCCCCGTTCCTGGTGAGAAGGTAATGATAAACCAGGTTCAATGAGCCTAATGGCTAAATACATGATTTGAATGAACACTCAAATCTTCTTTGTGGCTACATGTATTAACATTATGGTCTGTAGGAATATGCTGCATCACGAACACATTTTAATAACTGAATTGTCTGGCATGTCTCACTGTATACTCAACTTAGACCTGGGACAGAGTATAGCCCATACTAGTCCCAGCTTAGACTGATATAATTTAATATTCTATGGGGAATACCCGAGGGCTCATGTGTGACAATCAAATGTTTTTTGAGAGCTGTGAGTATAGTCACCAAATACCCTTAAGCACTGACATGGATCCATTACCAAGTGAAAGTGCAAAGAGTTCTTATTATCTGGTTCGCTGGCATTATCTGAACCAAGGACTTTGGGAAGCCAGGTGTGATTATTTGAGTGTGCTGTGCACATGCCGGTATAAATATACTAGTACAGTCTAGCCTCGCTATAAGGTGCCTTGATATAGCGCTGATCCTGATATAAGGTGGGTGCTATGTTGTCCCCCAAGTTAACAAATGCATATCATTTTAACCCTTGTATAAGGATGAAAATCTATAAGGTGGTTCGAATTTGCTCTCCCAATAACAGCGTTATGGCGAGGTTACACTGTACATGTATTTAAATTCAGAAGGATGTTGACTTCTCTTTACTTTGGTTACAATTTTGTTTGTTGTTTGCATCATGTGAAATATTATTAGGTAAAGAGATATGAGGAATGTTACTTTGATAAACCTGGAGCAGTCCCAGATATGGTTGGCCATCCCCGCCACAATTCGTCATTTTATACCATGGTATAAAATATTTATAGGGTGCGTGTAAATATTTCATACCATTGTATCAAATGCCAAGCCTGCCATACATGTAATTCGTAATTAGAGGATGCCTATAATTATTTTGTACCATGGTATAAAATTGCCAAGCCTGCCATAATTCATATTTAGTGGATGCCTATAATTATTTTATACCATGGTATAAAATTGCCAAGCCTTCCATAATTCGTATTTATAGGATGCCTATAATTATGCGCCCGCCAAAAGGCGGACGTATTATGTGATGGCGGTTTCCGTCCGTCTGTCCGTCCGTCCGTGTGTCCGTCTGTCCGTCCCTCGTGTCCGGTCTATATCTGAGACAGTTTTCTATCTACAGTTCTAATTTTTGGTGAGTGGATACCCTACGGGGAGACGATGTGTCGCGTACCAAAATGAAGGTCAAGGTCAGAGGTCAAAGGTCACTGGCCTAAAAAACAGGAAATCACTGAAGTGTTCATGTCCGGTCTATATATGTGAACGTTTTCTATCCACAGTTGCAATTTTTTGTGAGTGGATATACTAGGTGGAGACGATGTGTCGCGTACCAAAATTGAGGTCGATGTCAGAGGTCAAAGGTCACTGTTGCCTAAAATCAGGAAATCATTGATCATTGACAGTTTTCTATCTACAGTTCTAATCTTTGGTGAGTGGATGCCATAGGGGGGAATGATGTGTTGCATACCAAATGTAGGTCGAGGTCAGAGGTCAAAGGTCAGTGTGACTGAAAAATCAGGAAATCATTAAAAATTTCTAATTTTTGTGAGTGGATTCAATAGGGGGAAATGAGGTGTCGCATACCAAAATATAGGTCAAGGTCGAAGGTCAAAGGTCATTGACCCAAAAATCAGGAAATTATTAAAAATAACATTTCTTTGTGTCAGTAGATACATTAGGGGGACACAATGTGTCACATATCAAAATGTAGGTCAAGGTCAAAGGTCAAGGTCACTGTGACCCCAAAATCATGAAATTGTTAAAAATCATGATTTTTTGAGTCCATTGAGAAATTATGGGTAGCCGTTTTGTCATGTACCAAAATTTAGATCCAAGTCAATAGTCAAGATCGCTGTGACACCAGAATCAAGATCAAAGGTCAGTGTGACCTAAAAATCAGGAAATCATTAAAAATTACTAATATTTGGTGAGTGGATTCAATAGGGGGAAATGAAGTGTCGCATACCAAAAATTAGGTCAAGGTCAAAGGTCACTGTGACCCCAAAATCAGGAAATTATTAAAAATAACATTTTTGTGTCAGTAGATACTTTAGGGGGACATGATGTGTCACATACCAAAATGTACACACGTAAATTCCCCCCACGACGGTGCCGATCGGCATGGTAAACAGTGTGACCATTGGAATGGTCCGGAATGGTGACGACCGGGTTCAGAATGGTGACGAGCATATCGTCACCACTCGTGACCATTACAATGGTCACAATGTTTACCGTGCCGATCGTCACCATTCGTTTGACAATCGTGTGTACCGCTCCGGTACACAGGCGCATGTTTACCGTCTGTGTAAACATGGTAACTCTTTTATATTTGAGGTCAAATAAAGTATAAATTCTCCTGTCCGATGTGTTGTAAGTATCAGTTATTGTACCTGCTTGGAGATTTATTCAATGTGTCCGAGGATGATCGAGGATAGTTCCTATGCACTCCAATCAGGTGGCCTGTTATTTGTTATTTGTTGGACTTAGAATTCACGTGATTTGCATTCTCGTCTCGCGAGACTCCCTACTGCGAGAAAGAGTCTCACGCGTAAATGGGAGCCATCCCCCCAAAATTTGGGGGGTGAGTAGGCGGCGTACGATTTGTAGTCTGTATCCGGCTTGTCATTGACCTGCTGACTCCGCCGAGTTAGAAGCGAATTGCTAAATATAACGTGTGCTATATAATTGGGAAATGACTCTTTCCGTTTCGGAGCATATCAATCGCGAACAAATTATTGTCGGTATGTAAACTTGGCCGTGAAAGCGAGTTATCTAATACAGGAAGTAGTTGGCGGGTAGACACGGCTCTCTTTGAGAATGAATAGTCCCGGTCGAGCGAGTGATGTCATGCTGCCTCGCTTTGAGATTGGAGATTCAAAATGTCACCAGTTTACATGAGAGTCGCTTTGGTCTCCCGCGGGTAGACACGGCTCTCTTTGAGAATGACGTGATTTGGTGAAGTCACGTGATTTCATGGCCTAAGGTCACGTGGTTTCATGGCCAAGGCTACCTGCTTCGAGTGCATAGGAACTATCCTTAACCTCCGAGGTCGGACACACCAAAAAATTCAGCGAAGTCGACACGAAAATTTCAGTTGCCCACTATCTCAAAAATTAAAAAACTTTTGTCATCAAACTATATATTTTTGAAAAGAGAATCTCTTCAGCTACTCCGGAAAGTTTAGATTGTCAGAATCGAACCAGTATTAAGCGAGCTATCAACAAATAACCGACCGAGTTTCCGTTTTCATCAGTCGAATTCCGTTTCATCAGTCGATTATCTGATCCCCACACCACTACGGACACGAATGGTGCACGAACGGTACCAGCGCGGACACAAGCAAATAGTTTTTGAAACGCCGGCACTGCGTAGAACTCTTTTACGTACGGAGGCTCAGTTAGTCCGCTCCTCGTGGCGCGTTCATCGCTGTTCGAATTCATCCAAAACAACAACAACATCATATTCAACGAGTAACAGCAGCTGGCGAGTCAGCAGTCGACTTGGAGCTTGTGCGTCTTTTTGCTGTGCAGCGACAACAGTCGACAATGAGACAGGCCTGCTATTAATCAGTCAAAGAGAACAGAAACAAGAAAAAACAACAACATGGAAAAGGAAATCTGCCAGGCTGCCGACGTCATGCCATGGACGTCAAATCGTCATGGAACAGGTGAACGAGCGAAGTATTTCATTAATTTAAAGAATTGATTTTGATTTTGAAAATGGACTGTGGCAGGTAATTATAATTGAGTAGATGGAAGGGAAAGATGGAATGCTTACATTAGCACTAAGTAAGTGTTTTGGTGATGTGTACTGGAATTAGGGGGGGGGGGAGGTAGGTGGAATCTTGAACTTACAGAAAGCCCAAAAATTAATAACTGTATTTCAGAACGGGAATGGGATACCATTACCATATGGAAATTTTTTTTTCCCAAGGTGACAGAAAAATGATTACCATTTTTTTCCCCCCCAAGGTGACAGAAAAATGATCTGAAACCTCCAAAACCAGTGCTAAAAATTATGCTGAGTGAGTCCAATAACTCCCATGTCAATGCAGATATATTCTTTATGTACCGTACAAAAGACGGTTTTGTATTTGATGATCTGAATATTAGTCTGGGTCAAACATATGTTAATAATTATAAACGTCTGGTTCGTCATTCATCTGTCGTCCATCAAAAAATAACCATGTCCATAACCCAAAGACCTATGTCCCCGATTAGTCCCCGATACACTCCTGGTTTCCCTGCTTGTTAACCCTGCAGATAATCGTTGTGCTGTACTGGTGATTCCCCACTATGCCTATTGGTTGAAATTAAGCTGGACTCTTGATGCCACAGATAAAAATACAAACTGAGACAAATTCTCCACAGTTTTGATTTGAATTGGCTAAACAGTTTCCAAAGGCTGTTTATTAAACTCTATTAACATTAGTCCTTGGTAATTTGATGAAATATGGAATGGAGACTGTTACTCCAGAGTCACTCAGTATCCGGGAGATGAGACCAGGGCCTAGAAATCCGTGATAACTGGAATATTTTCGCCCCGGTCCAGAACTCAGCCCCATCATCCATGCTGTAGATATAGGCAGAAGAATACGAAATACAAATTAACATGGGGGGTCAGAGTCTCGCGTCAATGCACCTGTCAGTTCACCGGGGCAAAGCTATTTTCTAAGAATTGAAGGGGAATCTTACTGGCACTTGATGTCTCAAGAGTGGTAGATCATTCAATTTTTGTGCATAACCTCTATTTATTTGTATTTCAGATCCATTGTTTGGAATTTCACTCATCTCTGTGCAGCTATATTTTAGATTGACATTCCATCATTTCCCCATGATCAGAGAAGTATTTCAGCTGATATTCCCACCCAAACTATGTGAGTGCTGGAGAATTGCTGTCTGCTATCAACGATGCTGCAGAAATTAAATCAGCAGTTTGAGTAAGTGCAGAGGTTTCATTTTCAGGCCTTTGTCATTTGAATATCAGAGAGATATACAATATGTCCTGGAGATCTCCTGGCAATGATAATTTAAAAAGTGAGGAGGGGGAATTTCACAATAAAGCAGGGTATTAAAGCACTCCGAAGAATGACAAGCAATTTATTGTGACCCAATATTTCGGTTTATTCCTTCAAACCATCGTCAGTCCTGAGTAATTTTACAGAGAAACCTAAGGCCAGTGTTAATTAATTGTTTGTTTCTCATAAACCTTGCTTGTAAAAATACACATGCTGAGTGCGATGATTATTAGTTATTAATTATTAACTTGCAAACCAATGGTACACAAATATGAAGAAAATTAGCAAGTCGCACTCATCAAAATGTAAATCCCTCATGGATTTTAATAATTTGCCATCAAAATATAGATGAGGGCTGGTTACGGGAAAGGAACCATTAATGATCAGTGGCCTAACAGAATTTCACCTCATCTTAAGCATGTAAAGGGGGATTTATACCCGAAAAATCTGATCAATCAAATTTTCCGATTCATTGCCAGTCTTTTGGCGATTTATTCCCAATGTCTTAGAAAATTCACCTATGTGTCAATCTCGACATGAGGAAAATATTGAGAGAAAAAAAATCATATTTACATTTACTTTGTACATAATTTTTGTCAGTGGGAATGTCAAACGGGCTTATTCCAGTTAAGTATAAGAACCCCAAATACAGGGTCAAATTGATCCACAAGTGTCAAACAATAGCACTGGATCACTATTTTCCCCATGTAGTACCTACAGGTAAAAATATTAACCAAATTATGTTCAATATAATTTTTCATGCCATATCCCTTAATTTATATCTGTATATTGGGATAATATCTTTCTATAGTTGGGCTAATATCACTCCGGTTGTATTGTACAACAAGTTGTAGATCATTTTGATGCTTCAATTCATTTGAAGTTGCTATACTTACATATAACTGGGTTAAGCCCGATCGACTTCTGATTAAAATTATGTACAAATGAATGTGGGCCTAAATATGATTTTTTTTCCCCCCTCCCTCTCGTTTTCCTTATTTCAATTTCAATATCTTCCTTGTGTCGAGATTGACAATTCGGAGAAGCTTTGTGGCCTTGAACTCTAAGCCGTTTGTAAGAAATCGCCAAAAACTGACAAGGGGTCGAAAAATTTGATTAATGAGCTTTTCGGGTACCATATAAATCTCCCTTAAACCAGAATTAGAAAGGCTGTGGTGATGGAGTTTGATCTCTCTCATTAAACACAATATTGTAAGAGCTTCAATGTGGAAAACTGCTTCATTGCCCTATTTAATGTGTAGCCAGTGGCTAAGTTGATCTGATTGGTTGAAAAATGAGATTTGTTTCAGCTTCATTTAAAAATCAGTCCAGTGTGTGCAGAAGTTCACATGGTGTTGCCCTAAATCTGTTTAGATTTAACATGGCAGAGATGTGTACATGTGAGAAGTGCACAGGTCACCTCAGCTCATTTTAAGAAAAACAGCCAACCAAACAGCCAAATTTTGGCTAATAATAGAGGGAATTCCATTAAACGGTGCATTAACCTAAACCTAACTATAACCTAAACAAATTCAAATTAAGAGATAACCAAAATCCTGTTACCAAATTGATTACTAAAACACCAACAAACTAATAACTGAAATAATTAGGAAAGATAAGCAAACGAAAAACAACAACCAACCCACTAACTACATGTAAACTCAAACGAATTGCAAACTAAACAAAAAAGAAAGAGATAAATGGAATGAAAACAGGAATGATAACCACCAACTTAAGTGAAACTAAACAAAATGAAACGCAAAAATCTCTAGGGCCATGCGCTATTTAACGGAATTTCCTCTCTTTCCTGGCCCAGATCAGACATGGCCGGAATTTTCTTTTTCCACCAATCGTGCTGGTTACACAAAACAAGGTGAAAGCAGTTTTGAACAGAGCTCTTTATGAATATAGTGTTTATGGTCAAGTCTGGGATTTAAGTGTTGCATGGATGCATACACTTTGAGAGAAATTCAGAATCCACTAACACACTACTTTTGGACACAGGGACCTCAAATATTAAAGCCTTTGTTTATTTACATATGTCATTGATGTAGACAGCTCCAGACTGGATCTTCCGGACTTACTGCAAGTGAGGTATTTGGTTATGTGTGTGGTCAAGTTTAACGCGCGACGCATACAGTAACATGCTATACCATAATACTATAGTCTCTTTGTGATAAACAGTGGATTATTAATATCTAGTACTAGGAATATGTGACTGTTATAAGAGCACATGGATGGTGTGAGAGTAGTTTCAGGTGAAGATTGAATCATTCTGGGTATAGTTTCGCAATGCAATGAGTAACGGATGGGGGGGGGGGGGGGCTCGAACTGGCATTTCCTCTCGAATGCAGCATTCTTGGACATCCTTATTTTTGGGAAAATTATACATATAGTTTCATAAACATCGAGGCAAAAATTCTGAAATTTTGGAAAACACAAATTTCTGAGAACTTGTCATGCATGTGACTGTCATTTTGAATTGACGACTTTATCAAGCTTTATGCGGCTGAAGCTCCATAACCCTCTGTCAGTTTAAGCAGAACATTTCATGTGTTTTCACTTTTTGTTTCAGAGTTATGAAGAAATAGTATGTATGTTGTAAGAACTTCCCCATCAAGATGGTGATACATCTGTTTGCAACAGCCTAGGTCACTTCCAGTAGGAATTAGACACATCATCTGACCGACTACATGCTGACCAAGATAGAGCTGTTGTGGAAGATTGCCGCCATTGTCTCTGTGAGTATGGACCTCAACTATGTTTAATGTATTATATGCTCATTGAATGTTTTCTCTTGCAACAGATATATTTCATATTTTCCTTTTTATATTCTTCATGGATTAGTTAATGATGGAGTTATCAGCCTATCTACTTCATTTGGTTTAAATGAAATATTAAGTCTCCTAGTAGCTTGAGAAAACTGAGCTCCAAACTTGGTATCTCAAGCTCAGCTGATTTCAGAAATTAAATCTGTATCACTTGTCTGCCATTGTTTGATGCCGAGTTGAGAAGTCGCATCAGACCACCTGGCTGGTCGTCAATGCTTGTTTGTAAATGTTCAGACTTCAGGATGCTGCCTGGTTTCATGTGATGTGATGTCACAATGAAGGAAATATAGTCAATGATGTTTTGCAAATCAGATTTCAGCTGGGCTTGAGGTACCAACTTTTTAAAAGCTTTTTCTACAAGACAAACTACATGTACCGGTACTTCAATTTAAACCAAGCAAAGTAGATTCACTGATATTTTTATCATTATTCAACCAATATAAAAAAATACTTTTGCAATTCTCCTTTAGCAGGAACAATGCTGCAGTGGACATTGGCTATCGCGCGACAGTTATGTTTTCAAATAGGTACTGTAATTCAAAAACTTCAAAATGTCTTTATTCGTGTAACATAAAGGCCACATTTTTTATTGGGCACAACAGAATTGAGCACAAGAACTTGACCCTCTCCATCTACTACAGTCGAGGCCAGTACATTGTCCTCTTAAGGGCATTCTTATGTATAGGCTTTGTTTCTGTTCATGATGGTTGTATGAATTTTGTCATTTTGTTTCATAGATTCGCTGTTGCTGACATACTACATGGATGGATTCCAAGCAGACCATTAGTGTGTACAAAGGAGGATCTGGTGATATCGGTAAAGAAGTGATTCACTCTCACACTTGTTATTTAACTGATAGAAGACTGAACATGAACTTGCATCCAAGACAGAAATGTACAGTGACCGTGACCTTTACATGACTTCTTGACCTAGGTTCAATAGGCT
>JAVTVY010014709.1:0-60513 GCA_036873755.1 Hanleya hanleyi | reverse complement strand
ACCTGATCCTTTGATCTCACGGGGGTTCTCCCTATAAATACGAGAGACAGTGAAATCTGGTACCATTCACGTACTGACCATGACGGAGCATATAGTACTGGCGTATTTCAACTTGACCCCCGAGGTTTTCCTGCACGTGTATGCGGATAAGGTCGATATCATGGAGGAGGTGGGAGACGTCTGTGATGCGGACCCTACACAACCGTGCCCGGCTCACATTCGTCTGTCCCGGGAGGACTGGACCAAATTCAAACGGGTGTTGTCTGGTGAACTGGACGGCGACCTCATCCACTTGTGTCACGATGTGTATATCCGACGCGGCCCTTTCTTTGCTCAATTGGCTCGGCTAGATGGAGGTACAGTGCATTTTACCCTTCACCCTGATCTATGGTCTGCATTGGAAGATGCCGTGGTAGATGTGGATGAAGTGCTTATCAAGCGGTCATCAGACGAGTTGGACTGGTCATTGACCATGGCCACTGTGGAAGCTCACGAAGAAAATCAGAAAGAAACTCCGGCCCAAGATATACCCGTTATAAATAAACGATAGAGCCAGGGTCCATCATCATTGTGTCACCATGAAGCGCTGGGAGAAGGTGTTGGATAACTTATACTACAGTCCCGACAGTCCGGCAGCCTATAGTGCATTGTCGGCTCTCTATCGAGCGGCCAAACCCCAGGGGATACAACGTGCCCAAGTCCGAGATTGGTTAAGAAAACAAGACACCTATACCATACATCGATCTGTCCGTCGCCATTTTCTACGGAACCGGGTCATCGTGGGAGGAATAGATGCCCAGTGGCAAGCGGATTTGGTCGATATGAGCGCCTTTGCCAAACACAACGATGAGAATCGGTATATCTTGACGTGCATCGATATCCTATCAAAGTATGCGTGGGTGGTACCCATCCGGACGAAAACGGGGGCAAATCTCATAGCGGCGTTCAAAGACATCTTCAAGACCGGGCGCAAACCTTTGTATTTGCAAACCGACGAAGGCACGGAATTCCTCAACAGACCGTTCCAAGCCTTTCTCAAAAAACAGAAGGTGTTTTTCTTCCATACGTACAACGAGACCAAGGCTTCCGTGGTGGAGAGGTTCAACAGGACATTCAAAGGCCGCATGTATAAATATTTCACCTATAAGAATACAAGGCGGTACATCGATGTTCTCCCGAAACTGGTGAGGGGTTACAATCGAGCCTACCATCGAAGTATAGAGAGAGCCCCCATTACCGTGACCCAACGCAATGAAGCCCAAGTCCGCCGTGTCTTGTACCCCAGGCCATCGCAGCGAACGCCGAAGGCGGTGTACAAGGTCGGGGACCCTGTACGGATCGGCAAAGTCAAGGGCAAGTTCGAGAAAAGTTACTTGCCCAACTGGAGCGATGAGCACTTCCTGATTAAACGGCGCCTACCCCGACAGCGGCGAGTCTATGAACTGGAAGATCTCCAAGGGGAAACGTTGCTGGGGACGTTTTACGACACGGAATTACAGCCTGTTGTAAAAACACAGCAAGATTACTACACAGTGGAGCAGATTTTGAAAACGGAACGTCGACGTGGCAAACTGTTTCATTTCGTAAAATGGCAAGGCTGGCCCAGTTCCTTCAATTCCTGGGTCGCGGCCAACCAGGTGAAACGACTATAAAACCAGACACCACTGCCATCCTCCTTCATTCCACATCCGACCACAGTGCTATGGACCAGCAGCAGCTGCCTCTGAAGACAGCGTCTCGCAAAACGCGCAAAGCGCAAGTGGTCTTTGGGGTGCTATTGCTAACCCTGCTGAGTGTGTTGTACGGAGGTGTGTTTTACGACGTAGCCTATGTCAGTACGTTACTTAACCAACTGAGAACACCAGGCACCAGCGAAACGGGTCTACAGAGAGCACCAGTCGTATCGAGCCCAGTCACCACCACCACCACCACACCCCGCGTACAAGCCACGTCGAGCTCTACACCTACACCAAGTACACCTACTACGTCTCAAGACCCACCGCATTTCATCCCTCACAGTGAACCGACCATCCACGTTGTACCCACCCCCAGCACCATCTCTGAACGTGAACAGACAACGACGACCGACGTTGTACCCACCACCACTCCAGTTCACTCGTACGAAATTTCCAAGAGCGTGTTACCACGACAACGGATACACCTCAAACCATGGACCCTCGGTGGCAGCATCCCTTCACTTGCGTCATCGCAGGACCGACGGGCTCCGGCAAAAAGCACTTCGTCAGGAAGCTCCTTCAACACGCCGACAGCATGATCACTCCACCCATTGCCCGAGTCGTGTGGTGTTACGGAGAATGGCAGGAAGCGTATGCAGCAATGCTCCACATCACGTTCGTGGAAGGCCTACCCAACCTGGCCGATTTGGAACCCGACACCTTGGTGGTTCTGGATGATCTCATGGCGGAGACGGATGCACGGGTCACCCAACTCTTTACCAAAGGCAGCCATCATCGACGGCTCAGCATCATCTACATTGTGCAGAATCTGTTCAGTAAAAACAAAGAACATCGGAATATCAGCTTAAATGCCCACTACCTGGTGGTCTTCAAAAACCCGAGAGATACCACTCAACTGCTGCACCTGGCGAGACAGATGTTTCCCGGCCGCACACCGTTTGCGTTGGAAGCCTTCAAAGATGCCACAACCCCTCAGCACGGGTATATGCTCTTCGACCTCAAGCAAGCCACTCCCGACCACCTTCGACTACGGACCGGCATCTTTCCCGGAGAGACCCACCACGTGTACATGCAAAAATAATGTAAACACACCCACAGTGGCGCCTCCAGCTGGGGTCTGTGTGTTTGATGATGGGGAATAATAAAAAGAATGAATACCACAGCAGGGTTGACTTTGTCTGTGAGGTGGATAAAAAGGGCAGAGTTGTGGGTTCTAGCATTAGTTGTACAGGATGTCTGCGCGAGTACGGAAGCACGCTCCCACGCTCCGTGTATTGAAGACGGCCCCACCCGAGTTAGTCCGAACCATTGTACGCGGTGCGGACCCTGACCTTGTACGCTGTCTGTGCGAGATCGGGTACAACCTGTTAAAAGGCAACGTACCACTGACTCCGGCTCAGAAGACCAAGGTGGCCAAGCATAAGACAGGTCTCCGAACCCTAGTCCACAAGCGGGTCCCTCAAACACAAAAGAAAAAGGTGTTACAGAAAGGCGGCTTTCTCGGGGGCAGATCATCCTGAGCTTTCTGAGATCATCCAGAACCACCGTTCTTACGGAAGAACTGGATGCTAAAGGTCACATACCGTACAGACATGTATCCACATGGGATTTCTCGACTCTCTATACTACAATCCCTCATCAGGACCTTATTGACCGTATAAGTTCATTAATAGTATCTGTGTTCAAGAAAACTGATCGTAGATATATTAATGTCGGAAGCCATAAAGCATTCTTTAGCTCGACTACATACAAGAGATATCATTCATGGGATGTTTCTTTGTTTATAGAGTTGCTTGAATTTCTCATTAAAAATATCTATGTGAAATTTGGCAACACAATATATCAGCAGCATATAGGTATTCCAATGGGACTAATTGTGCACCCCTGTTGGCTGACCTGTATCTGTTCTCTTATGAATATGACTATATGCTGGCGCTTTCAAAAACCGATCCACTCAAAGCCCGTTCCTTCTCATTCACCAAACGCTATATAGACGATCTTCTCGCTGTGGATAATCGCTATATAAATGACGCAGTGAAGGATATATATCCACCTTCACTGGATTTGAAGGAAACTACAGATAGCCCTACAGGCACATCTTATTTAGATCTCTATCTCTATAAAAATGAAGCGGGCATTCTCTCTCGTCGACTTTATGACAAAAGAGATGATTACAATTTCGACATCGTAAACTATCCCTTTCTGGATAGTAATATTCCAGTGGGACCTGCATATGGCGTATACATATCTCGCTTAGTAGCATTTGCTAGATCCTGTGTTAAATGTGATGATTTTAATCAACGTCACAAAACATTGTTGCAGAAACTTATAAAACAGGGCTATTCCACCAAGCGCCTCCACTCAAAGTTTCTCAAATTTGGCGATACATATCGCATGCTGATAGCAAAATACGAACGTAGCGTGCAAGATCTATGGCGCTACGTTTCGTAACATGTGTCTAATTCCGCTTAACCCGGGGCTAGGGGCCGTATGAGCCCATGTACTTCAAGATCCTCATGGTACTCATATGAACAGTCACAATCAAAGCGTGACTGAGGTACATCATTTTAGATGACGACTCTATAACGAATATTATGGATTAAGAATACTGATCAGCGATACGGATTTGATATTTTGGAACATCATGATGTCTTGCCGGCATCATTGAAAACTGTTGACCGCTTCTCTCTTGCAAGAAACAAGCCTATGTTTATGTATACTATGATTGTCTTTTTTTGAATTTGGTGCTAATACTGTTATATGGAAATGGAATAGGTCTTTGGATTATGGACGCGGATATTCTCTAATGGACGACGGCTGGATTATGAATGACGGACTAGACGCTTGTAATCTTAGCACCGTTGGCCGCTTCCGTGTTGGGTCCAGTATTGGGTGGACTCTTCGGCCGACAATGAACCACACGAAAAAAATGGTCCTCGTCGAACCACGGTTCCTGCAAAACCTCCAATCACCCTACCCTGTCCCACCTACGGTGAAGACCATAAACAGCCTCGATGGAGAGATGCAACAGATCTTACAGAGACCGGGGTTAAGCGACAGTGAGAAAGTACAACGGTACAATGAGACGCTTCAACGGTACATGACGTTCATGGACCAATACAAAACCCCTGTCTACCCCAGCAACAGCACCACCACCACCACCACCACCACCACCACCACGTGACAGACCGCTGACCTCAGCACCGCTCCAACAGCCGGGTGAGGTAGCCCCCACAGCCCCACAGTGGGTGGAAGACGAAGTGCTGAAGAGTGTACCTGCATCGTTCAAGAAACAAGCTGGCCTGGTATTACAACGGATGAAACAGAATCCTAACATGACTTGGAATGATAAAGGCGAACTCCTGGTACAGAATCAGGTGGTCCCCGGCACCCACATGACGGATTTAGTGAATGATCTGATGCGTCAACGCAGATCGCACACCGATCCTCGAGGATGGGAGGTCTTCGCTCAAGGCTTGAAAGACATGCATGTACCACAGGAATTGGTGGGGAACCCCCACCGCTGGGACTTTATGCAGCAAACTCAGCAATCACCGAGTGGCCCACTACCTTCTTGGGAAGCCGAATGGGAACCGGAGTCACCCCCCAAAACACCACCACAACGGGCACTTTCTTTTCGCGCCTATAAAAAAACACCCTTGATCAAGACACCCCACATCTCCAGAGCCGTGACACGTAGCAAGTCACCGCGACGAACACGACGCCGCACACAACCGCCCAAGGCCTGGAAGACCTATTAAAACCAACAGCAGCAGCAGGACAGCTCAGTCGCCATGTTTTACCTGACCCTACCCAGTAACAGTTCGCTGGATGTGTTTCCTGACAACACCGTGGCCAAGTACGTCACCCAGTTACCGCAACCGTTACATTTACCTGGCCGGTGGAGAATGTGCCCTCGTGGATGTCCAATACCCTTACTCGTGGTACAACGTGCGAGCCAATGAAGTGTGGTACGAGGTCACCTACGAAGGCAAAAACACCCGGCTCACCCTGCCCGAAGGCCAATACGATACCCCCAAAGAGTTCATGGGTGGGCTGTCAAGACTGATGCATGATAAGGCGCTACGGGGGGTGACGGATAGTGCAACACGCCTGATAGCCTTGCGCTTCAAGAGAAACGTGTTCTTCGATGTCAACGTACACAACGACAAGGCACAGCTTACCGTCACCGATACCGTGAATGTGAAACTCAGTCCTACACTACAGCAAATGCTGGGTTTCGATCTACAGACGTTCGCTGGTCCCAACCAACACCATGGCGAGATGCCGATGGATATGAAGTCGGGTATGTACGGACTCTACGTCTACTCGGACGTGGTGGACAACCACATCGTGGGCGATATCAACACACCTCTGTTACGGGTGGTCCCCATTAAAAAGACGTATGGCGATCAAGTCACCCACAGTTTCAACCATATCATGTACCTGCCCGTACGACATACCGACATCAACACGATCACGGTGGATATAAGAGATGACACGGGACGAGCGGTGGCATTCGAACGAGGAAAAGTGGTGCTGACACTTCATTTTCGACAAGCACGTGCTCCCCACTTTGCATAATGAAAGTACCTTACGAGTGCGATGCACGCAGCTATGCCGACTATTATGCCCAACAGGCCGGGGGTGGCTTTCCGGTCTTTAGCGGTGCACGCATGCAACGAGGACATGGACTGGGGAACATACTCGGCAGCATTGTGAAAACGTTCCTGCCCTTGGTGACGCGTGGGGTGAAAGCAATCGGCAAACAAGCGGTACGCAGTGGACTGCAAGTGGCCGGTGATGTCTTGGGGGGTACGGCACCCCGACAAGCCTTGAAACGACGGGCCAAAGAAGCGGGAGGCGTCTTGGTGGCCAAAGCACAACGCACCGTAGGGAATAAAAGAGCTGCCCCACCGAGATCACGCACCAGTCGACGACCGACCCAGCGACGACGCACATCCAAGAAGACCCGGGATATCTTTTCTTAAAACATGGCCTTAATCCACGCCGAGTCCTGCCCCTCCACCAACAGTGAATTTGATTTGTGGACCGTGCCGCCCACACAAACCAGTGTCGAACAAGGATTATGGGTGGAGCATCTCCCGCTCTCCAGCATCAACGAAACCGGGCCCATCGAGTTCACCATCAGTAATGCGGATACGGCCTATGTGGATTTAGCCCATACCTACTTGTATGTGAAAGCCAAGGTGGTCAATGGAGCTGGCACGAGACTCGCTGACCAAGCAACGGTGGGCCCGACGAATCTCTGGCTGCACTCGATGTTTCAGCAGGTGGATATTTTTCTCAGCGACAAACTCATCAGTGACTCCACCAACACGTACCCCTATCGAGCCTACATCGAGACACTGTTGTCGTATGGCCGAGAGGCTAAAAAATCTCAGCTGACAACCGCTTTATTCTACAGGGACACGGCCGAGCACATGGACACGGCGGACAATGGGGGATATGACAAACGGAAGGCTTTCACTGCGAACAGTGCCTCGGTGGATATGATGGGTCGACTGCATGCAGACATGTTCATGCAAGACCGGTACCTCTTGAACAAGATCCCCATCAAAATCCGACTGATACGGGCGCCTCCGACCTTCGCCTTGATGGCCACTAACGTAGAGGGGCATGCAGCGGACTATAAGATTGTCATCCAAGACGCAGTCCTGTATGTCCGAAAAGTGAAACCGAATCCAGCCGTTCAATTGGGACACATGAAAGCCTTGGAAACAAAACCAGCCCAGTACCCTATCCGACGTGTGCAAACCAAAGTGTTCTCTGTGCCTGCTGGAAATATGAGCGCCAACAAAGAAAACCTGTTCCTGGGGGAACTACCCAAGCGATTGATCCTGGCCTGTGTAGAAAATACCAGTTTCAGCGGAGCCTACCCAGAGAATCCGTTTGACTTTAAACATTTCGGCATCAATTTTGTGGCCCTGCATGTGGATGGACAACAGGTGCCAGCCACGGCCTTAACCCCGAACTTTGGGCGGAGGAATTTCATTCGAGCCTATCAGAGCCTGTTTACAGCCACCGGTCAAATCAACCAGGACGAAGGGAATATGATCAGTCGGGAGGACTACGCGAACGGATACACGTTGTTCTGTTTCGATCTGACCCCCACCTTAGAGAACGACCATCAGCTGGCCCTGGCCAAGCAAGGCAACTTACGGTTGGAAATCCACTTTGCACGAGCCCTGGCGACCACCGTCAATGTGATCTGCTACGCCGAGTTTGACAACATCATTCAAGTGGACAAGGCGCGCAACGTCCTGTGTGACTTCTCCACCTAACATGGATACAGACCAGATAACCACCGTGCTGGAGAATGACCCAGAGACACGTAGGGTCTTTCAAGGGGTGTTCGCCCGAGATGTGTTTCCATTAGACCGTATGTATCCGGCTGCTTACGTTCTCAACACGGACCCGATGGATCGACCCGGTGAACACTGGGTGGCCGTGTACTTGACAGAAGAGCAGGGCGAATACTTTGACCCGTACGGCCTGCCACCCCTCCATCCCGATTTAACAGACTTCATGGATCAAGGCACAGAGACGTGGTGTTGGAACAGTCAAACGTTGCAAAGCCTGACCAGTGGCGTGTGCGGACAATATTGCTTGTTTTACCTGTACCATCGATGCCGGGGAAGACCCTTATCTACCATCGTACAGATGTTTGACGAGTACCCCAGGCCGAGGACCGCGATGTACTCGTCTATGACTGGGCCGCCCATCATTTCAATGTACAAGCCCCGTTCTGGGCTTGAATTATTTCAATGTACATACGCCCGCTGTTCTGGGCTTCAGTTAATGACAAGCCCCTTGTTCTGGGCTTCAGTTAATGACAAGCCCCTTGTTCTGGGCTTCAGTTAATGACAAGCCCCTTGTTCTGGGCTTGAGTTTTCACGTGGTTGTTCTCACGTTGTTGTTGTTCAATGAATAAAAAAATGAGATCTCACCAAAAAACCCTGTCTTGTGTGTTTTATTCCTGATGCATTAATGCCCAATGCGGAGATTCAGTCAAACTGAAATCAGTGGTGTAGGATGGGACCAAAATGTAACCCATCAAGTTTAGAATGCAAGAGCACTATAGTAAAAATAGAGAGCCAATGAAATCAGCCCACAGACCAAGTACGTGTTTTTGGTCTAGGTTTGGAGCGGGCATTTCATTGAGGTACGTGTATACGGTGAGTGAAGAGACTCGTCCAACACGTATCGATTATGACTATCAGTGCTAGGTAACCCATCAAGGTTAGAATGCAAGAGCACTATAGTAAAAATAGAGAGCCAATGAAATCAGCCTACAGACCAAGTACGTGTTTTTTGGTCTAGGTTTGGAGCGGGCATTTCATTGAGGTACGTGTATACGGTGAGTGAAGAGACTCGTCCAACACGTATAGATTATGACTATAAGTTCTATTAGCCAATCAGTGGCCTAGAATGGAGCCAAAGGTAACCCATCCATGTCCAGAAAAACATTACCCGGGTGTACAAGAACCCAGATGTGGGCGCGGACGTCAGCGAAAGCACACCGTGAATACCCCAATTCGATTGGCTGATTGTTCGATCGCTGATTGGTTCTTTTTCTCGACCGCTGATTGGCTCTTTTTCTCGACCGCTGATTGGTCCACATGGAACTGCCCATCTTTCCCAGGTTCATCTAGAATCCCCCTTTTTTGTGCTCAAGCTCTGACTATAGCGATACCGCAACATTGTCTCATTGGACATTGGACCGTCTGACCTGGAGGTGACCCTTTGACCTTTTGACCCGCGTCCGCGCGCGCGCGCGCACTGCCGGGGATGACGCGGGATGACGCGGATGCGCGCGCTGCGGGGCGCTGGGGCGGGAAAACACCCCGGCGGTTGAACATTGCAACTCTTGTATGTTTGGAGGTAGTGTTTAGTGAAAACCCGGAAGTGACGTGACAACCCACGTCACCTGCGTATATACTCCTGTAAAATAGAGCCGATTTTATTTCTTTGGAAGGGACAAGGTGAATTGCGCTTTTTATACTACTAAACTGTGATGTAGATTACATCTTACATAGGCCTTAAGGCCGTGATATGCATATGAAGTATTCTGGGGCATGGTCAATACTTTCCAATTTTCCCTTCGTCTACTACTCGCCGATTTTTTTGATTTTTTTATTATTTATTTATTTATTTATTTATTTATTTATTTATTTCCTCGAGAGCTTTAAAATAAGACCTCACTCTACCCCATTGGGCCACTAGTGCTCCACATGTCCACCCCGTATGGATTGATACATACTAATATCCCAGTATATGAGTGTATATGGGTCTATATGGATCTATATACAAGCCTACGCGGTACTTTCAAATTTTTTTCCATCGTATTCTACATGATCAACCTCATAGCTCATAGTAAAAGCCATAAAAAAACCCGATCACCCTATACCCATTCAGGCTAAATATAGCGGACATGATCTTCGAATTGGTCTAGTCCGAGTTGTCTCCCTTGCACCAAAGCGTATAGATGGCGCTGTGGTTTGAACGACTTTATTATCCGGGGAAATTTTGGTGTTCAGTAGCCATTTTGTGTTTTCTGAGCGGGAGAACATTCTCTGTTGCAGTGTATAACGGAACTTTGTTCCATTTCGGTGTCCGCTGAGATGAATAATGTGATCTGCATCATGCATCGCCTGCATGTCACACGTAGACTGAAATCGAGGGAGTGTGCTGTGTTCCAGCGGACGCATCAATTTGTGTGATATCCGACAGGAAACGTGAAAATTGATATTCTTTCACAGATTTCGAAGTGTATAGGCCTACAGTTCTGGTGAGAATGAACGCAGCCTTTATGATCAGCGATTGAACGATAATGTAGGCCACCGAACAGGTTTTGTGGAATCAACATTCTGTAACGACTGGAGGGATTTTATCGGACATGTGCAGTACGGAACGCTTATCGTGGCAGTCCGTATAATTTGTCAATTTTTGTGTTTGGCACCACAACAGTGAAAGCTGATGGATGAAATTCTACTCCACGGGGAACGGTAACGAATGAATGGAATATCTTACCAAACTCTCAGGTAGGATGTGGGTTTCAGGAGTTCACCGGGTGTGACAATTTCTTTATAATGATTTGTGATAAAAGCGGGTAAAACCTAATGTCAAAATCTCCTTGAAGGTCACGGAGATGTCGATTTATTGCTGATCAGCTGATTTCCAGGACAGACAGACATTATTTCGGCTCTTTTCTCTTCGAAATTCTTGTAATTTGCTCAATACAAATAAATATTTAAATTGACTCTGAGTTTTCTGTTGGCATTATTTCAGCAATATTATGCACTAAAATCTGATGATTCGAAATAAAACTAGGAAATTTTAATGCTTGGGCGATGGTAACACAGCACTATACAGTGGGCCTTCTTTGTCTTTATCTTGTGGTTTCAACAACGACTGTCATTTTTCAATACCTGTCAACGGACCTCGATTTTTATTGCAAATTGCAGTCAGGCAATTCAATGTATTGTATAAAAAAATTTTAACCGTCTAACGCTACACACTACCGCTATTTATTAATTTTTATTGAATTTAAACCCATAAAAATCGTGTACGGGAGTCTGAAACACCAGATATATGGGAAATAAATTAATTTTCCTGACTAAAAAAAACGTGTATAGACTCTGGGTGACAGTCGTCTAATAATTCCATGAAAATTGTGACGGGTTTTATCGAAAAAATCATAAGAAATTTAATGATTTGGGACAAGGGGTACATACACAGCACAGTAGGATTCTTGCACTGCCTGACACCGGTGAGTGGGTGGGTTCAAAATGGCGTCTGTGGATTGGCCGCCATTTTGAACCCACCCAATCACTATACAGTGGGTGAGCCTATATATTGCACTCACTGACGCCGGTGAGTGGGTGGGTTAAAAATGGAGGACTGTGTATCACGGCCATTTTGTACTCACCTCCCCACTAGACTATAAAAAGCCTATAATTTTGATATGTATTCACCAATACACCATCATGAGTTTTCGAAGACGACGTGCCCCTCTGTTTACACATCATCCGACTCGAGACCCGAGAATTGCTCAGACAGAAGAACACAGAGAAATCGTTGCCCATGAAGAAGAAGATGGAAGGCAATTGACGATCATCTCCAGTTTTCAACGAGTACTTGAAGATGAATCCACGTTAATCAACAGTACCGAAGAACTCGCACAACAATTGCGGGAAGAAGTGAGAACAGAAGAAAGTAGCCGGCTGCGAAGACTGAGTGAACAACAGGACCAAGACATACACAGAATGGAAGAAAACGACAGTGATGTGACGGAAAGTGGAGAACAAGACGAGCTGCCCTGGCTAAATTCTAGTAGACCTCCCACAACAACCACGATGACACCGCCTGTCTACACTGAAAGTATAAGGACTGAAGCCCCTACAGCCGGACCTCCTACCATTGTCGAAACTCCCACAATTTCAGCGGCAGAAACACCACAACCCTGTCGCCACCAAGTCGAGATAATCCAACTCAATGAACAGATTATGGTCATGCAGAGAGGGCTGGATGGGATGGAGACGACCCTGAATGGAATGGAAGCGCAAATTACCATACTCAAGAAAGAACGCCGTGTCGAGGAGAAAAAAACACGATGCAGTATCTGTGCGGAGGAGGAAAGTTGGTATGCCGTGTTACCCTGTGGACATCTTTGCCTATGCAAGGATTGCTGGGTAACCCTGACGTGTCAAGGTGCGATGTGTCGATGCATTGATGCCGGCGAGTGCCATTTGAAAATAAAATGTCCGATATGCAGAAAACATATAGGAGGCGTGAAGAGAATATTCCGCGCCTGAGTGTGTCGTATCACGCTATCAACGGCCCTTTTCAGGGCCAACCCATCTTTCCGGAAGAGAAAACTTCTTTACTAAGCACACCAACTAACATCAGAATGCCCCTCATCCTTTTTCTCCAAAAAAAAATTTTTTCAACAAAATTTTTTTGAAAACAAAAATCTTCATACGTCAAGTCAACAAAATTTTATTTTCAGGTAGAGGGTCGAGTGAGGTATGATATTGAAGCTGACGTGAAATGCTTCACAATGATACTTCACTCGACCCGATTGGACCATTAAGGACGCCTCTAACCTCAAAAAAAGATTATTTTGAAAATAAATATCAACATCCGGTGAATGAAGATTTTTTATTTTAGAGGTAGTGGGTCGAGTGAGCTATCTAATGGAAGCTGACGTGAAATGCTTCACAATGATACCTCACTCGACCCGATTGCACCACTAGGGGCTGCCCTAACTCCAATAAAGGCTATTTTGAATTTTCTGCGCATGCGCGAAGTCCAAAGGCTATGAAAATAGCCTTTTTTTGGGGTTAGAGGCGTCCCTAATGAACCAATCGGGTCGAGTGAGGTATTAAATTGAAGGTGACGTGAAGGAGCATCTGATAGACTGGGTATGGGCTTGAATTAGGGTAATTGTGCGCATGCGCGAAGATGATATCAAAAATATGAATCTTCAAAAATAGCCTTTTTGGAGTTAGAGGCGTCCCTAATGGACCAATCGGGTCGAGTGAGGTATCAAATTGAAGGTAACGTGAAGGAGCATCTGATGAACTGGTGTAGGTTGAACTATAGGCATTCTGCGCATGCGCAATCTTCAAAATAACCGTTTTTGGAGTTAGGGCAGCCCCTAGTGGGCCAATCGGGTCGAGTGAGGTATCAATGTGAAGCATTTCACGTCAGCTTCCATTTAATACTTCACTCGACGCACTACCTCTAAAATAAAAAAAAAAAAAAATCTTCGTACACCCGATGTTGACATTTATCTGCAAAATAGCCTTTTTGGAGCTAGGAGAGCCCCTAGTGGCCCGATCGAGCCGAGGGAGGTATCAATGTGAAGGTGAGATGAAGGGCCATCTGATGGACTGGTGTGGGTTGAACTATCAGCATTCTGCGCATGCGCAAGAATGGAAATAGACGTTTTTGGAGCTATTTGACTATTAAAAAAAGGAAAAAAAATGAACACTAAGCAAAAGTAAAAGGTTCACAGCCCATACAACACAGGCAAGCTGACTGGATGACTGGCTGGCTGACTGGCAGGCTGGCTAGAGGTGAAGCAGACTAGAGGTGAAACAGGCAGGCTGGCTGGTCAGGTCAGGTAAGTCAGAGTGCTCGACAAAGTAGTGCAATTGAATACACCCCTTGCCCTAAAAATCGACTGCTTTTATACGTTTTCCCCGTGAGTGGGTGGGTTCAAAATGGCGGACCCAGAAAGTCCGCCATTTTAAACCCACCCACTCACTTCCCAGGTCAAATCAGTGCAACCGAGTGAGTGGGTGGGTTCAAAATGGCGGACTTTCAACGTCCCAGAGAAAATAAACGGCCACCATTTTGAACCCACCCACTCAATCACCCCCGTGAGTGGGTGGGTTCAAAATGGCGGACCCTTATTTTACACACACAACACCAAAAACCACCATTTTAAACCCACCCACTCACATCCCAGGTCAAATCAGTGCACCCGAGTGAGTGGGTGGGTTCAAAATGGCGGACGTCAAACGTCCGCCATTTTAAACCCACCCACTCACATAGCACTCAATCACCCCCGTGAGTGGGTGGGTTCAAAATGGCGGACCCAGAAAGTCCGCCATTTTAAACCCACCCACTCACATCCCAGGTCAATCAGTGCACCCAAGTGAGTGGGTGGGTTCAAAATGGCGGACGTCAAACGTCCGCCATTTTAAACCCACCCACTCACATTAAAAAAAAATTAACTCACGTATGCGAACCCCCCCTATGGCAACCCAAAAATTCACTTCGCGCATGCGCAGTGACGCGCTATCCTTCCGTTTTACTCTATGTATACTACTTACGTCATATGGACCATTGTCCAGTTCACGAGTTCCATAGAGAGCCTTGTCCAGAGAAATTATGGAGTGAAATCAACGTGTGCTTTCAGACGACTGTCTAGCTGCATAGCAGAGGACGTGCTAGATACTCAGCTTGTTAGATGTACCTTTATGCATGGTACCTTTCACTTGCTCGGCCAGTGGGTCATTTTTAATATTCACTGACAGACTTCCCAGCATGCTTCTGTTGAGATGTAGTAACATGCATTGATAAACTGTTGTACTAAACCGGAACAAAATACATGTCTCATTCTGAAGACATGAGATGTACTTCGACATACCTCTGTTGCCATTTTTATTAAGTCTTGTTTGACCTTCATAACCAAATCGGAATGATGTGAAACCACAGTCGCTGTTCTGCTCTTCTTATTTAGATATATCTGGCAGGCATGTAGTTCTTCGAGATGCTTTAAATTCACCCTGGCTCTACCCATGAGTTGTTCCATGCATCTAGGAGATAACGGAATGCTGAAGGTTTCTTTCACTTTTGGTTTGGTCGAGCAACTCGGGCCGCTGTCTATGGTAAAGGAGGGACTATTCTGCTTCGATGTTCCTGTGGTAAGACGAAGAAATTTACACACAGCTATTGATGTCCTTTGTGTTGGGAGGTTCAAATTTTGACCTGAACTCAGATCGATCGATTTTTCATTCGGACTCCGCTCTCCAAAATCAGATGCCAAGTAGTTCCATTCTGACATGATCTCTTGTTTTTCAAATCCACTATAGTTAGAAATGCCACGCTTAGTCAAATATAATAATTAGTAGACATTCCCATATTAATGGGCCATTCTTCGAGTTGGTCCTGTTGAATATGTGATTGTAGCTTACCTTTCTGATGATGATCCAGTGAGGAAGTTGAAATTGGCACTTGTTGATCTCTTGGAAGTTTGTTTCTTTTCTTCTTCGCGTTAATCTGAAATAAAGAAGTATAGTGAATTGTGTACATGGAAGGTCAGGCTCAACCCATTTTCCGTGTCATCTGCTGATTGGCATGGCAACGAGAATTAGACCTGATGCAAAAGGAAAGGCAATTCGTTAGGAATTAGGAGCCCGCTTTAACCCAGCTAAGATTATCATAACACACACACATTGGGAATAGAGTCTATCCTATGGAAAAGCACTAAGAATCCGTCTAAATTTCTCTAGAACGGAGATTTCTTTCACACCGGTGATAAAATGTCCCGCAATACGCCGAGGTTACACCAGGATACGGGGACATACAGACAGCTGATTCAGAGCTAGAATATGTCAAATTCACCAATCTGACATACGGTACAATACCTTATGATGTCGTTTTGCGTATGGTACCCTAAATCCTGAACCGATTAATTTGTTTTATGGCAGCTGTCATATGGGAGGATACGTGATGATGGAACAATGGCGATGGAAGGATGTGCAGGTTTTCATCACTATTTCGAGATCTTTGGGTTGAAGTAGTGATTCGTGAAGTAGTCACCGCCATGCACATTGTGGTTGGGGAGGCAGAGGAGCAAATTCGTCAGCAGTTTATATTTTTCCGTCCATTAAAATTGTATGCTGGAGACATCTACTTCCTTTTGACGTACCTCTCTAGCCGGTGTGATGGATAAGAATGTCCCGGTGATTAGTGCCCCTTTTCATATCCTTTTCAATTGCAACCAATGACGGACACTTGTCCCCAATGTGGAGAAAAGTGTCCTAGCTGGGTTAGAAGATAGGGGCCGGACACTCTTAGCCACCGGACATTCTTAGCTTCCACACCGGTGTCTGTAATTGTCCGTTAGCCTTTGTTACTGAGTTGATGTCATTTGAAATCACAGCTGCGGTCATCCTTCCCTTCTTTTTGCCTTTGTTTATATGAATTTGACAGAAATCTTGTTCTTCGATAATTATAAGATTCACTCTGCCACTGCCTACGAAGTGCTCAATGCAATTACGAGATATTGGAATGGCGAAGGTTTCTTTTACCTTCGTTTTGTCTGAGTGTTTCGGACTGTCATCGTCTACGGTAAGAGGAAGGCCATGATGGGGTGCACCTGAGGAAAGATGGAGAAATACAAAACTGTATCTTTTCACATCAAACCATGTTGTACAGCTCTCACACAAATCAGAGATTACACTCGTTCATACAACTCCATCAGAAACTGGCCTCAAACACAATTAACCTGTGATGAAAGCTTGAATTTTGACCCGATATTTTCAATACTTAGGCTGAAACTCACGAGAATGTATGACGATGAAGCTGCCTATAAATTGAACAGAATAGCCCTCTAGATGCTTGTCAAGTTCAAGAACAAAATGAAGCAAAATGTTCATTAACTTCGGGACAGTAAAATATCCAAAGGTGTGGACAATGACGTCGTTTCGCTCCGCCTACGGCTGAAGATTTGGAACTGGGGACGTCCCTAATTCTGGATGCTTCATAATTAGTATAAGCTGTTCTCTATTGTCGAAGAGATACCTTTCTGAGGAAGAACCTTTGGGGGTTTCCACGTCGACACGTCTAAATCTCTCGGAATCCGGAATTCTCCAACGCCTTCCAAATCAATCTATATTATCAAGTAAAACAATCAAAGATATGTGTAGTTCCATAAGAAATAGAGGAGGATCTGTGACGAATTATATGAACTTGTTATATGAACTTGATGACGGCAATCATCAGTGTTATACAGCATTGACCTGATATCAACACACATGCTCCCATCAATGATATGACGACGTGAAGCTTCCGGTGATATGTTTTCACAGAAGAGTAATGAATTAACCTGGCCATCATCCTGAACTTCACTGTTGGATTAACACCAATCGTATTAGGACAGTGGTTAGTAGGTATTCTCCATATAACGTAACATAACTCTTATCTATAGCCATACAAATCCCAGCTGATAAACCTCTCTAATCCCAGTCTATAACGCTCTCTAATCATAGTCTATATAACTCTCTAATCCTAGTCTATAAACCTCTCTAATCATAGTCTATATACCTCTTTAATCCCAGTCTATAAACCTCTCAAATTCCGGTCTTTATACCTCCCTAATCCCAGTATATAAACCTCTCTAATCCCAGTCTATATACCTCCGTAATCCCGGTCTCTATACCTCCCTAATCCCAGTATATAAACCTCTATAATCCCAGTCTATATACCTCCCTAATCCCAGTCTTTAAAACTCTTTAATCCCAGTCTATATACCTCCCTGATCCAAGACTATATACCTCTCTAATCCCAGTCTATATACCTCCCTGATCCAAGACTATATACCTCTCTAATCCCAGTCTATAAAACTCTTTAATCCCAATCTATATACCTCCCTGATCCAAGACTATATACCTCCCTAATCCCAGTCTATAAAACTCTTTAATCCCAGTCTATATACCTCCCTGATCCAAGACTATATTTCTCTCTAATCCCAGTCTATATACCTCCCTGATCCAAGACTATATACCTCTCTAATCCCAGTTTATATACCCAAGACTATATACCTCTCTAATGCTGGTATATTTACCTCCCTAATCATGAGCTCTATACTTCCCTAATCCCTGTCTATATACCCAAGACTATATATCTCTCTAATCCCAGCCTATATACCCAAGACTATATACCTCTCCAATTCCAGTCTATATACCTCCCTAATCCCGGTCTCTAAACCTCCCTAATCCCAGTATATAAACCTCTCTAATCCCAGTCTATATACCTCCCTAATCCCAGTCTATATACCTCCCTGATCCAAGACTATATACCTCTCTAATCCCAGTATATTAACATCTCTAATCCCAGTCTATATATCTTCTTAATCCCAGTCTATAGAACTCTTTAATCCCAGTCTATATACCTCCCTGATCCAAGACTATATACCTCTCTAATCCTAGTATATATACCTCTCTAGCCAGTTTTAGTAAGTCTCTTTTAGCCCTCGTGATCGAATCCATGCTGTGTGAAATTACAGTCGCCGTTGTTCTGTTCTCCCCTTTGCCTGTATTCACATGTATCTGACAGGTATGTTGTTCTTCAAGATGGCTTAAATTCACTCTTCCTTTGCCTATTAGTTGCTGTATGTAATTTCGAGGTAACGGAATGCTGAAGGTTTCTTTCATTTCTGATTTGTCTGAGCCCCTGGATATTCCATTGATTAGGGTGGGCGTTTCTCTCGATGCTCCTGTGTTAAGACAGAACATTTACAGTCTGAGAGGTTAGTCTTAATATCAACCCATGTTCGACAATTCCATACTTCAAACTCACGCTGTTTATAGCGAGAGCATAAAATGATGGCTTGATCCCTTGAACAATAGCACAGACATATTTCTATATTTAGAAATGCCAAGCTTAATCGCATAATAATAATTACCGTTCTTCGAGGTTTTCGAGTTGGTCCTGTTGAATATGTGATTGTAGCTTACCTTTCCGATTATGACCCAGTAAGGAAGTTGAAATTGCCACTTCTTGATCCCTCGGATGTTTGTTTCTTTTCTTCTTCGCGTTAATCTGAAATAAGGTAGTAAAGTAAATTGTGTATATGGAAGGTCAGGGTCAAATCAATGTCCATGTAAATTGCTGATTGGCATGACAACGAGAATTAGACCTGGTGTACAAGGAGAGGCAGTTCGTTAGGAATTATAGTCTTCAACCCAGTTAAGACTTATTATCCTAGCACACACACATTGGGAATAGAGTCTGTCCTACGGTAAAGCACTGAATGTCCGTCTAAACTTCTCTACAACCTTTCACGCCGATGATCAAATGTCGCGCAATACGCCGAGGTTCCACTAGGATACGGGGACATGCAGGCAGCTGATTCCGAGCTAGAATATGTCACAGTCACCCATCTGACATACGGTGTCAGACAGTGTGGTGTTTTGCGTATGGTATCCTAAATCTTGAACAGATTAATATGTTTTATGTCAGCTGTCGTATGGGAGGATATGTGCTGATGGAACAATGGCGATGGACGGATGTGGGGACTTTCATCACTATTTCCAGATATCTAGACCATCTTTGAGTTGAAGTAGTGACCGGTGAAGCAGTGATCGCCATGCATATTGTGGTTGGTTAGGAAGAGGAGCAAATTTGTCAGTAGTTCAAACTTCTCTATTAAACTTGTATGCTGGAGACATGTACTTCCTTTTGACGTACGTCTCTAGCCGGTGTCCGTTAGCCTTTGTTACTGAGCTGATGTCATTTGAAATCACAGCTGCGGTCATTTTTATCTTCTTTTGTGTTGACTTTGTTTGTATATATTTGTCAGAAAAATTGTTCTTCGATCCATTTTATATTTACTCTGCCACTATCTAAGAATTGCTTAATGCAATTTCGAGCTGGAATGACGAAGGTTTCTTTTACAGTCGTTTTGTCCGGGTTTAACCCTTTATACACCTAACAAGCCCTTGGTCTATTAAACCTATTGTTGTCCTTAGACTTCGCTATTGCATAAATGCATTTTCGTTATCCTTATTTGAAGTGAGGACTAACTGAGGAATGAGGTACATATATATATGAAGATCGTAGAGTTTAATTATTCATTGACATTTTAAGGTCAATATTACAGGCCCGTGCGCATGGGGAGTTCTGAAGGGTCGATGAAATCGCCCCGTTTGCCAAGAACCGGAACAAATTTCCGCTCAGAATGCTCAATAATCTTGACCTGATGATATTGACCTGTTGCGAAAGATGACGACGACCTTGGCCGTACAACCCGCCCGCAGCATCGTGTAAACAGTGAAAGTGCGCCGCCAATTCCGTACGCCAGAGAAGAGGTTGACAGACAAGTCGTTGACATGATGGGACATGGTGTGGTCGAGCCTTCCGACGGACCACGGTCGGTCTCTGTTGGGCCAATAAAGAAGAAGGACGACAAATCTCGCTTCTGTGTGGATTATAGAACCATAAACAGCGTCACAGAGAAGGACGCCTATCCTCTTCCGAGAATCGATGATAGCCCTGATAGTTGAATGGGGCACAGTGAAGGTCGACCGCGACTTGAAGTTCGGCTGGTGGAAGCTTGAACTGTCACCAAAAGACCGTTGCAAGTCGGCGTTTGTTATTAGGAAATGGCTGTTTCATTTTCGTGTAATGCTGTTGGGGCTCTGCAATAGGCCGGGTACCTTCGAAAGACCGCTGGAGGCTTTGCTGTCTGAGCTATTATACTCCTGTTTCATATACCTGGACGATATAATTGTATTCGGTCGGAGATGTTGGAAACCTGAAAATGACATTTCAGCGACTGCAGCTCGACGAACTGAAGTTAAAGCCGTCTAAATTTGCCATCGGAGACAGAAAGGTAGCCTGCCTAGAACGCATGGAGTCTGGTGACGAAATTCAGACCGAACCTGCAATCGTTGAAGCCGTGCGAGAATGGTCACGGAATTTCATAGGACTTGCTGTCATAGCAGCGCCCTTCAATCAGATCACACAAGAGGAGAAGAGTTTTAAGTTGACTGGCGAAAGACAGATTGTATTCAAGAACTTGAAGAAGATGACGATCGCTCCGATCTTAGCCATGCCGGACTTCAAGCAGCCGTTCATCTTTGAACGGGAAGCACCCCGGTAAGAAGGTCATGTGACCGACCATGACCGGATGTCCAGGAACGGATAGCTGTAGACATATGGGGTCAATATCTTTGACGAACAAGGGAAATGTTCATGTCGTCGTCATCTGAGATTACTTCACCGAGTGGGTAAACGCCGCGGCACTCTCAAACCAGGAGGCGGAACCAGTGTCTCGGGCTGTAATAGACCTGTACACTGCAAAAAGAGGTTACATGTTTAACGTTTCATTTTGAGATGGGTAACATGTGAGATACTTCATATTGCTACATGTTTCACCCTGTTTTCCTTGAAAACATGTCTCAAAGACGCAAGATTACAGCTATTTGAGGGTTGTGACATGTTTCACTCGCGTTGCCGTTTCACTATAATGACCCGAATAGCTGTTTGAAACATCAAGGCCGAAACACGTACAACCAAGTCGCAAAGGCGACATGTCTCAAGGAACAAAGTATACAAGACAGATAATGCTATCTGGTGCATGAAAGTTCTAGTTTCCAATAATTTATTTCTGGTCTTTAGCGATCGTGAATATATCTGTCGGTATTGAGAATAAACAGACCGGCCAATTTAATTGAATTATTTGCATCGTAATATAACTCTTCCAGGCCTAGGGTATTTGAGGCCTGCCAAGGCCTAGGAAGAGACGCCTCCTCCCCACTAAATATGTTTTTACTTCTTGAGTCTAAAAGCCCCCACAATATATCTTGGGGTCCGCTCTGCTAGAAAGTGCAAAAATAAAAAAAACAAATCCAATCCTTGGACACTTCACAGTTACGTCATATTCTAAATATGAATGTTTGGTCTATTTTTCGGTCAGATTTTCCATTTTGTTCATTTTTGCTACGTTCTCCGAGGTAAACTACAGGGTACATTAGGGAAGAATTATTTGATGTGAAATAAAATAGTTCATGAACTCTTTTATCCTCAAAAGAAAATCGCGAAGAAAAAGATAAAACACCACTTTTCTGGTACCCCACATGACCGCCACTTTAAATTTACCAATGATCCATTTCTGGGAGGGGTATGCAAATAGGGATAAACTGACTTAAATATATTACGCTGTTAAATCAAGCAGTGTCAGCTCCTAACAATTTGTTGTTTCGGAGATATAGCGCAGAAAGTTTGGTGGGGGTTAGGGCATGATTCTCCTTCATGTTCGGAAGGGTTAAGAGTAATCTCGTTAAACATTCATACCAACAAAATACACAGCAGCGTTGCTATAAAAAAGAGTGACATTGATGGGACATCAATAAGAGTTCGCGTTGGAAGAAACAACAACTGTGTTCTCTATGTGACCAAAGCTATACATCCAGTATTTTAAATGTGTGTAACCCATCAGGAAACTTTCTGGGCATAGTCAATACGATTGCCCTATATATGATTACAACCTTGCGCGGAATTCGGTCATTGTGTGACACAAATGACACCAAACCAGGCATCTTCACATTTCAAGTTAAATACTGCACTAATGTTCCGTCATTTACCTTCCCCTAATGAATAGAGTAGTGTAAATTGTTCAAACTGGGAAGCGCACGTGATACCATATAGCCAATCAAGATAAAAACTTGCCAACACAGTGCAGCGAGGATTTTCTTTGATGTCAGTCTGTGTTATTTCCAAATATGGCAAGTGGTAGTTGTATTGATGTTAACTTCTTTCGAATAGCCAATCAAATTTGAATTTTAAAGAGGTAATTGCACTCCTCCTAATATGGATCACGGAATGTTTATAGAGCTATGACATCACCAAACTCGTATTCTGATCAGATATTGTGTTATGTTCAGCCGTGACAATTCATGTAGTGTTCGACTTAGATATGCGAAGATGAAACCAAGAGGAGAGAGGGGATATTATTTTCATCTTTATGAAAATATTGAATATTGTTGGTGTGTGAAACAATGTTCCTCCTTCCTCACTGACTGTGACCACTGTTGCAACAATTCGAGACGAGTCCAGGCTCCGCTATTTTAATAATCATCTGCGATCCGTATTCCATTCCCCGAAACTGAATGGAATTTCAACGAATCTTTGGGCAGAGATATTTACCGCGAGCAGATAAATCATTTTCAAGTTACAGACATCTAAATTGGCAAGTATGGTCAATACATGTATGTAATATAGTACCCCCTGTTGAGAACTTCTTCCTGTGTGCTGGGTTAGGCTGTGTCATGTCAACACACCGATGTGGAAACTTAAGTAAATTATTATTTTGGTTAATATCTGAATGTAAATGCACCATTTGGTGTTCACCGAAACTTCAGCACGTTATTGTCATGGACAATTTGCACGCTATAATAATTGGTTCACATCAGGAATTATGATGTACCGAACTTGTATCTGTCTGGAATTATCATATTCATTGTTAACCTGCGGATCAAGCTGGTCTGTTATATATGTTCCTGCCTGTAGCCTATGGTTATTGTTGGTTCATACCTGAGTTTGACTTCCATCGAAGATAAGAGAATAAAAACTGATGCAAGTTGAATTTAATAAATGTTTCGTGTATTTCTGTTTCTTTCACAGGCGATCTGGCGATCTGATGAAACATGTAATGGGAGATAGACTATTTTGAAACACTTCCAAGTTTGAGACATGTTCGGACCCGTTTCGCTTGCGACATGTCTCAAAAGTTGGGACAAAGTCATGTTTGGGCTTAGACGTTTCATTTTGAAACATGTAGTCGGCCGTAACATGTTTCAGATTGAGACAACACGTTTCACTGTGCAGGATGTCACATGTTTCAAACGGACACGTGTTTAACGACGACATGTCTGATATGGAGACATCATTAACACACATGGGGATGACACGTGTTTCAAATTGAAACATGAAGCCGTTTCAAAATGAAATATGTACGTACAAACATGTCCCAAAAGTTGCGACAAATTCATGTTTCATTTTGAGACGTTAAACATGTCGCCAATTCTTACAGTGTACGTTCAGATCAGGGATGACAGTATGAGAGTTGCCCCTTCCAGTGCATGTGCCGGATTCTTGGGATGAAGCAGACATGGACGACGGTCAACCACCCCCAATCTTTTGGGATGGTAGAGTGATTCAACCGGACCCTAAAACAGATGGTGCATGCTAGCGCAGTTCGTAATCCAGATCATTGGGGCGTCCAAATCCCCCTAACGCTGATGGTATAACGGGACGCCACCCACAAAACGACAGGGTACGCCCCGAATTTGATGATGTTCGGGACGGAAAACGACTCTACCAAGCCACTTGCGCGTATGGGGCCTCTTCCAACCAGCGACCAGATGGAACCAGTAACCTGGGTCAGCAAGCTTCGACGTCGATTTGTAGACGTCAAAGAAGATGACCAAGATGACCTGTAAAACCTGAAGTTTAGGTCACAGCGGTTTATCCCAGGCAACAAGGTGTATCTGCATACTACCGTGGCGAGATAGGCCGAGAAAGATCTATGGCTGGGTCCATTCAGCGTGGAGGAGGCCGTCTACGATGTGACTTAACCTACACGTGGATAGTACATTACAAGCGTCTAGTCCGTCATTCATAATTCAGCCGTCGTCCATTAGAGAATATCCGCGTCCATAATCCAAAGACCTATTCCATATTCCAAATAACAGTATAAGCACCAAATTCAAAAAGACAATCATAGTATACATAAACATAGGCTTGTTTCCTGCAAGAGAGAAGCGGTCAACAGTTTTCAATGATGCCGGCAAGACATCATGATGTTCCAAAAATATCAAATCCGTATCGCTGATCAGTATTCTTAATCCATAATATTCGTTGTGAAGTCGTCATCTAAAGAATGATGTATCTCAGTCACGCTTTGATTGTGACTGTTCATATGAGTACCGTGAGGATCTTGAAGTACATGGTTCATACGGCCCCTAGCCCCGGTTAAGCGGAATTAGACACAAGTTACGAAACGTAGCGCCATAGATCTTGCACGCTACGTTCGTATTTTGCTATCAGCATGCGATATGTATCGCCAAATTTGAGAAACTTTGAGTGGAGGCGCTTGGTGGAATAGCCCTGTTTTATAACTTTCTGCAACAATGTATTGTGACGTTGATTAAAATCGTCACATTTAACACAGGATCTAGCAAATGCTACTAAGCGAGATGTGTATACGCCATATGCAGGTCCCACTGGAATATTACTGTTCAGAAAGGGATAGTTTCCGATGTCGAAATTGTAATCATCTCTTTTGTCATAAAGTCGACGAGAGAGAACGGCCGCTTCATTTTTATAGAGATATAGATCTAAATATGATGTGCCTGTAGGGCTATCTGTAGTTTCCTTCAAATCCAGTGAAGGTGGATATATATCCTTCACTGCGTCATTTATATAGCGATTATCTACAGCGAGAAGATCGTCTATATAGCGTTTGGTGAATGAGAAGGAACGGGCTTTGAATGGATCGGTTTTTGAAAGCGCCTACATATAGTCATATTCATGAGAGAACAGATATAGGTAAGCCAACAGGGGTGCACAGTTAGTACCCATTGGAATACCTATATGGTGCTGATATATTGTGTTGCCAAATTTCACATAGATATTTTTAATGAGAAATTCAAGCAACTCTATAAACAAAGAAACATCCCATGAATGATATCTCTTGTATGTAGTGGAGCTAAAGAATGCTTTATGGCTTCCGACTATCATGTAGTACATATGCACAGGCTGCATCCCTGCTTCTCGTGGGATGCAGGCGGGACAACCAGTGTGGAGACTACCTGTCGGCAACCGAGCCGTGAAGGTATGTCGTGAGTCAGCACCGCTGCCTTTACCGACAAAGGAAGGGCGACAAGAGGACATACCGCGTGACTGCCAGGGGAGGGAATCCCGGCTGCACAGCCTGACATAAGGACCACAGGAGATTCCTGACAGTGAAGACCTGAACTGATGCGCGGGGGATGACGAAGACAATATGAATGCGACGTCCCGCAGTCGCAGAGTTGTCCAGTCACGGATATTTCGAGATTATGCTATGAGTTTCCGGTATGGGACCAGGAACCCAGGGCTGCAGCCAGGACGTGTGTCTGCAGTATACGAAACCGTTAGACTGGAGAAGGGTCGCAGTCAAGCCGCGAGACTGCAGCCAGGGTGTTCGCCCTATAGGTGTGACTTCACTGTTAGATTCTGTGTATAGAAGATGAAGCCAAGGATTTGAACTTCCGGTGAACTTGATTGGCCATAAAAGAGTCTCAAGATTTGCATGGTTGGTATTTTTTCCTTATAAATTAATTGACTTTGAGAATTATGGAAGGAATCTGGCAACATTTTAGAAAGAAAATTTTGTCCCCATCTTTCATGACCCACCCCGAAGCTGTTTCCATGGTGATATTTGGTCACATCCGGATTTCAATGTGCTGTAGCTCAAAATCGGGCCGCTCATCAAGGGTCCAGATATCGATATTTTTTTAGGCGAACAACCCGTCTCTCTGACAAGGTAGGTCATTAGTACCAACGAAATATTGGGAACCCCTTTTTCTTGGGATGTGCCCAGCTCATATATTACATAAAAAGGAAGGACAATTAATAGTATTTTCTAACCTATACGAAGACGTGAGGTCGGAGGGAGGCCGCAATCAAACCCTGAGGCCAGAGGCGGGCCTATATTTAATTGAGTGATAGAAGGTCCTGGTGAGCCGCCACAGTCATGGCCTCACTCCAACAACAAGACGAAAGACTGAGCACTACACCCGTAGACTCGCTCCAACGATGTACCTTAGAACGGGCCAACAGCCAAGCCGTCCCAATTGCAGTTCATTAAGAGGGGCCAGCAGCCAGGCCGACCATATACGCGTCGAGTATCTTCACAGTTTCTCCATTTTATGTAATGTAAATGTAACTGTAATATTAAATTTGTATTAATGTTAAACTGTAAATATGCCCAGTTCTGCATAAAGAGAACAGATATTCCGCCTGAGCTACGCGGGTCACTTCCTATGTACGTCGGTCTTTGCAGAATACACTATTGTATACCTTGATACTTGTCTCAGCCATTTTTGCAGGTTGTTATCCTTCCTGGTCCCTAATCTCCACTAGCGACAGTGTTCCTCCAGAGCCAGCGGCAGGCCGATTCCAGTAAAGAATTGTTTTTGTGACCGAACTAAACCTCACCCGTCGACACGTTACACATTTAAGACCAGCAGAATCTTCACAAACAAATTACACTGACGTATTGCATGTTCGATAAGGTTTCTTGGCTATAACCAATTACGTGAGTTGTGTCAGTGACAATAAAGAATTGGTGTATTGAATCGGTTCACATATATAACTTACCAATTCAGCAGCCTTCAGTAAATCTCTTTTAGCATTCTGCATCAACACACTGGATGAAGTCTCCACCCTGCTGGTGATCTTATCGGGGCTTTCTTTGCTTGGCTCAAAACGTATGTCACAGGAATACTTTTCTTTGATCATCTCGATATTTCTCCCCCCTTTGCCTATGAGCTGTCCGATAAGGCCCGGTGGTAACGGTATTTCGAAAGTCTCCACCGTTATCTGAAAATGAAAATAAATACACATATAAAATAAGAGACTGATTAGTGTCGCTCGATATAGTTGTATGTGACTTCATAACATTACAAGATAGTTTTCAGATCGAAAGTGGTTCCTGAAAGTCATTTTTAGACAATTGTAGAGAGTAGTGTTTATAGTCCGTGAGCAGGCAATCCAAAATAAATCGCGATAGATTTGTGTTTGCTGAATTACGAGAAAGTCTCCATCGATGGAAGCTGTGATAGGAAGGAGGGCGGTCGTCTTTCCCACAAAGTCGGGAACTTTGAATGATCAATATCTCCTCCTTCATGCCTAATACGGTAGTCTATCGGGGGAGAAAATATTCAGATCAGGGACGACAGTTTGAAAGTTTGTGCGACAGCCCGACATGCCTTCATATATGCCCATTTTATGAGATTCTTGAGGGATTTACTCACCAATTCCTGTAAACGCTTTTTAGCATTTCGCAGACTTTGCAAGGACCAAGCCTTCACCGTGGCAGCGATTCTGTCTGGATTCTCCTTGCTTTCTCTCAGATCTATCGAACACTGATACTCCTCCTTAATAGGGGTTATACGTTTCCCACCTTTTCCTATTAGTCTTCCAATATAGACAGGGTGAAGCGAAATATCGAAGGTTTCGGTAAATTCCGTTTTTCTTCTCTTTCCTCTTTCTTCATGTTCATCGGTATTTGACATTATCCTGATCAATTATTGTCAGTCACCTGCAAAGCAACTATACAGATGCAATCACTATTCGAATGTTTTTTTTTAATATACATTTAATATCCACAATGACTAAAACTCAAACGGCGAAGCGTGTGCGATACACGATTTCCTTATAAGTAATCCCAAACTTAGCCCCAAATTTAGCAAATTTTATGGTCTGCATTTTATTAACAATATACCGATCTGCTTGTTTCACAAAATATTGTGGTTAATACCTATACACATGAGCAAAAACATCAAAAATGTTTCATTCTGGTTACAAATATAACCGGTATATATATTCCACAGATATGTAATCAGAAGTTTAATAAGCCCAGCAATGGAGACTAGTTCCTATTTTGTTTCTAAGTATGAACACATTTGATTGTTGAAAATAATGAAACTTTGGATTGCGAAGAGGCAATCGACAAAATAACTCTACCAAGATTACAGCCAACTATGACCTGAAAATAAAGGACAGATATAAACATAATGATATAGCTGACATATATTAAAGAGTAGAGAAAGCTCCCCGAAAAAGCCTAATACCAGAGTACAAATCTAAAACTAATACCAGAGTACAAATCTAAAAATTTTAACTTTATACGGACGTGCTATTACACCACTTATCCTCAATAATTCGGCCCAGTCGATCTTACCTGCCGTACTCACATATAGTTAAAACAGAAACGATATCCGTTTTGTCTATCTTTTTATATACTCAATTATTATAATCCTGATAACACACACTAGCGCACGTATAGCGTCATCATGAGCGATGACCTGACACCAGAGATAGGCATATCTATGATGGCCGAGAAGGGACATCGCTGTATTGTGTTACGAATCTGGACCGACACACGAAGGCAGGATGCGAGTGGCGAAGCCAGGATGCGAAGAACGAAGGCAGGATGCGGAGCGCGAAGTCGCATCGATGTCTGGGAATCATAGAAATGACTGATATTTGTCATGCCTTGGATCATCAGCATACATCTGAACTTCACCACAGTTTTTGGGCAAAACCTAAACAGTCCAGTATTGTCTTTTTATCAAAATAATACCCGAAGCAAATGAACTAGAATTCTGCATGTTACAGTTAGACTCGCTGCAATGCATTGGCTACCCAGCCTCCCTTCTAATAACATTTGACATTGTTCGCAAAAAGATTGGCAAGTTTCATGTTCGCACGATTCAAAACAAAAATCGAGTGATGCATCATTGGAGTTGAGCTGATAGTAGTAGGGAGACGGCAAATACCCGCCCATTTTGCCGGGGGAGGTAACTCTTGCATCCACCAGGGGGGCGCTGTTTCCAGGTTAAAGGTATAGGGGACGCCACATCGCCTTTCACCTCTGTGGCGCCAGGGGGCTGCAACCTGCAACCTGCAACCTGTAACCTTTGTATTCCTCCGCGGACAGAACGTAGTCCCATGTCAACCAAGTGACTTCCAATGTTAATGTATACGGGGAATGCCTAAAAAGAGTATGGGAATAGACGTTTTGTGACAGGGGTGGGTCCCTAGTGGACCGAATGGGTCGAGTGAGGTATCAAAGTGAAGCGCTCCACTAGGGCCATTCAGTCATGGGTGGGTGTATGTCAAATTAGGATATTTTCCCGAAACTATAAAAAGCGGAACATGGACTTTACCCCTAAACTAGGGGGAAACCCCTATCAACTCTAGCCAAAAGGGCTAATATCGGTCTCCGGGCTTATCGGGGCCTGCCTATCAAGTCAATGGGGTGGGTGCATGTAAAATTAGGATTTTCCCCGAAAATATAAAAAGCGGAACACGGACTTTACCCCTAAACTAGGGGAAAACCCCTATCAACTCTAGCCAAAAGGGCTAATATCGGTCCCCGAGCTTATCGGGGCCTGCCTATCAAGTCAATGGGGTGGGTGCATGTAAAATTAGGATTTTTTCACGAAACTATAAAAAGCGGAACACGGACTTTACCCCTACAATAGGGGTCTGTATTATACAATATAAGGGAAAATGCCTGTATGGGGTATGGGGATGGTCAATTTTTTTTCGTGGGCTTTACTATGGCTTGTGGGGTCGCGTTTTTCTCGTCTGGCCAAGAAAATGACAATGGGAAGGGTCCCGGAGCGAATCGGTGAAATTTTTGGGAAAAGTCACCGAGGTCTGTATATAGGCCCATAGGCTGGCTATATGGGGGTATGGGTTCAACCTGGGAAATTCACACACGTTCATTGTGATATGGGCTGTTTGGATTTGTTTTTCACGTCTCGTCATTTAGAACACGATGTGAAGGGTCCCGGAGCGAAACGGTGAAATTTTTGGAAAAAGTCACGGAGGCCTGGGTAGGCCCATAGGCCTATACTGTATGGCTATGGGTGTATAGGTCCATACGGGGTGGACGTTTTGGGATCTAGGTGGGCCACTAATGGTCCGATGGGGTCGAGTGAGGTATCAATGTGAAGCCTATGTGAGGGGGCAACCGATGGGGTGGGTGTGGGGTAGGAATATCGTCATTCTGCGCATGCGCAATAGACACAATTTATGGAAATAGACGTTTTGGGATCTAGGGGAGCCACTAGTGGGCCGATTGGATCGAGTGAGGTATCAATGTGAAGCCTATGTGAGGGGGCATCTGATGGGGTGAGTGCGGGGTTGAAATATCGTCACTCTGCGCATGCGCAGTGGACAAAGGGTATGGAAATAGACGTTTTGGGGTCTAGGTGGGCCACTAGTGGGCCGATGGGATCGAGTGAGGTATCCATGTGAAGCCTATGTGAGGGGGCTAGACTAGGGTGTGGTTTCCATTCTGCTGCGCAGGTCACGTGAGTAATAACGTCACTTCCGGGTTTCACCTCCAAACCCAGAAGAGTTCCAATGTTCTCTTAGACGTCCGGATGTTCAACCTCCGGGGTTTTTCCCGGCCCGGCCCGGCCCGGCCCGGCCCGCCCCGGCCGCAGCGCACGCGCGCGGGGGTGATCTGATGCCGCAGCGCGACGCGCGCGTCATCACCGGCAGTGCGCGGATGAATGTCGGGTCAAAAGGTCAAAGGTCACATCCAGGTCAAAAGGTCCAAGGTCTCCCTTTCGGCAAGGTTCGGCGACAATGTTGCGGCATCGATATACAGAGCTTGAACCCAAAAATGGGATTGTAAATTAACCTGGGAAGGATGGGCAGATCCATTTGGACCAATCAGCGGTCGAGAAAAAGAGCCAATGAGCGATCGATAAAAGAACCAATGGACGGGTACTAGAATTTTGCTCACGTCAGCGCCTACATCCGGGTACTGGGATGCTTTCGCCTACGTCCGCGCCTACATCCGGGTTCTTGTACACCCGGGTAATGTTTTCTGGACATGGATGGGTTACCTTTGGCTCCATTCTAGGCCACTGATTGGCTAATACGGTGTCCAAAGCCAGTTTCATGCATTATGCTCATATAGAAAACACACAAGACAGGGTTTTTTGGTGAGATCTCATTTTGTTTTTTATTCAGTAACAACAACAACGTGAGAACAACCACGTGAAAACTGAAGCCCAGAACAGGGGGGCTTGTACATTGAAAGAACTGAAGCCCAGAACAGGGGGCTTGTACATTGAAAGAACTGAAGCCCAGAACAGGGGGCTTGTGTACATTGAAAGAATTCAAGCCCAGAACGGGGCTTGTACATTGAAATGATGGACGGCCCAGTCATATACGAGTACATCGCGGTCCTCGGCCTTGGGGTAGTCGTCAAACATCTGTACGATGGTAGGTAAGGCTCTTCCCCGGCATCGATGGTACAGGTAAACCAAGCAATATTGTCCGCACACGCTACTGGTCAGGCTTTGCAACGTTTGACTGTTCCAACACCACGTCTCTGTACCTTGATCCATGAAGTCTGTTAAATCGGAACGGAGGGGTGGCAGGACGTACGGGTCAAAGTATTCGCCCTGCTGTTCTGTCAAGTACACGGCCACCCAATGTTCACCGGGCCGATCCATCGGGTCCGTGTTGAGAACGTGTGCAGCAGGATACACACGGTCTAATGGGAACACATCTCGGGCGAACACCCCTTGAAAGACCATACGTGTCCCTGGGTCATTCTCCAGCACGGTGGTTATCTGGTCTGTATCCATGTTAGGTGGAAAAGTCACACAGGACGTTGCGCGCCTTGTCCACTTGAATGATGTTGTCAAACTCGGCGTAGCAGATCACATTGACAGTGGTCCCGAGGGCTCGTGCAAAGTGGATTTTCAACCGTAAATTGCCTTGCTTGGCTAGGGCCAGCTGATGGTCGTTCTCTAAGGTGGGGGTCAGATCGAAACAGAACAACGTGTATCCGTTCGCGTAGTCCTCCCGACTGATCAAATTCCCTTCGTCCTGATTGATTTGACCGGTGGCTGTAAACAGGCTCTGATAGGCTCGAATGAAATTCCTGCGCCCAAAGTTCGGTGTTAAGGCCGTGGCTGGGACCTGTTGTCCATCCACATGCAGGGCTACAAAACCGAAATGTTTAAAGTCAAACGGATTCTCTGGGTAGGCTCCGCTGAAACTGGTATTTTCCACACAGGCCAGAATCAATCGCTTGGGTAGTTCCCCCAGGAACAGGTTTTCTTTGTTGGTGCCCATATTTCCAGCAGGCACAGAGAACACTTTGGTTTGTACACGTCGGATAGGGTACTGGGCTGGTTTTGTTTCCAAGGCTTTCATGTGTCCCAATTGAACGGCTGGATTCGGTTTCACTTTTCGGACATACAGGACTGCCTCTTGGATAACAATCTTATAGTCAGCTGCATGCCCATCTACGTTAGTGGCCATCAAGGCGAAGGTCGGAGGCGCCCGTATCAGTCGGATTTTGATGGGGATCTTGTTCAAGAGGTACCGGTCTTGCATGAACATGTCTGCATGTAGTCGACCCATGAGATCCACCGAGGCACCATTCGCAGTGAATGCCTTCCGTTTGTTATATCCCACATTGTCCACCATGTCCACGTGCTCGGGTGTGTCCTGGTAGAATAAAGCGGCTGTCAGCTGAGATTTTTTAGCCTCTCGGCCATACGACAACAGTGTCTCGATGTAGGCTCGATATGGGTACGTGTTGGTCGAGTCACTGATGAGTTTGTCGCTGAGAAAAATATCCACCTGTTGAAACATCGAGTGCAGCCAGAGATTCGTCGGGCCCACCGTTGCAGCTTGGATGATTCTGGAGCCATCCCCATTGACCACCTTGGCTTTCACATACAAGTATGTATGGGCTAAATCCACATAGGCCGTATCCGCATTACTGATGGTGAACTCGATGGTCCCTGTTTCGTTGATGCTGGAGAGCGGGAGATGCTCCACCCATAATCCTTGTTCGGCACTGGTCTGTGTGGGCGGCACGGTCCACAAATCAAATTCACTGTTGGTGGAGGGGCAGGACTCGGCGTGGATCAAGGACATGTTTTAAGAAAAGATATCCTGGGTCTTCGATGTGCGTCGTCGCTGGGTCGGTCGTCGACTGGTGCGTGGTCTCGGTGGGGCAGCTCTTTTATTCCCTACGGTGCGTTGTGCTTTGGCCACCAAGACGCCTCCCGCTTCTTTGGCCCGCCGTTTCAAGGCTTCTTTGGGTGCCGTACCCCCCAAGACATCACCGGCGACTTGCAGTCCACTGCGTACCGCTTGTTTGCCGATTGCTTTCACCCCACGCGTGACCAAGGGCAGGAACGTTTTGACGATGCTGCCGAGTATGTTCCCCAGCCCATGTCCTCGTTGCATGCGTGCACCGCTAAAGACCGGAAAGCCACCCCCGGCCTGTTGGGCATGATAGTCCATATAGCTGCGTGCATCGAACTCGTAAGGTACTTTCATTATGCAAAGTGGAGAGCACGTGCTTGTCGAAAATGAAGTGTCAGCACCACTTTTCCTCGTTCGAATGCCACCGGTCGTCCCGTGTCATCTCTTATATCCACCGTGATAGTGTTGATGTCGGTTTGTCGTACGGGCAGGTAGAGCATGTGGGTGAAACTGTGGGTGATTTGATCTCCATACCTCTTTTTAATGGGGACCACCCGTAACAGAGGTGTGTTGATATCGCCCACGATGTGGTTGTCGACTACGTCCGAGTAGACGTAGAGTCCGTACATACCCGACTTCATATCCATCGGGATCTGGCCATGGTCCTCGGATGGACCCGTGTAGGTCGCGTGAGCGAGACCCAGCATTTGCTGTAGGATAGGACTCAGTACGACACTCACGTTGGCGGTGAGAAGGATCTGTGCCTTGTCGTTGTGTGCGTTGTAATCGAAGTCCACGTGATTCTTGAAGGGAAAGGATTTGATGGGTTTTGAAGTACTCGTGACCTCCCGTAGAGCCTTATAATGCAACAGTCTTGTCAGCCCACCCATGAACTCCTTGGGGGTATCGTATTGGCCTTCGGGGAGGGTGAGTCGGGTGTTTTTGCCTTCGTAGGTCACCTCGTACCACACTTCATTGGCTCGCACGCTGTACCACGAGTAAGGGTATTGGATATCCACATTCCCATCGTCCAGGTAAATGCAACGGTTGCGGTAACTGGGTGACGTACTTGGCCACGGTGTTGTCAGGATACACATCCAGCGAACTGTTACTGGGTAGGGTGAGGTAAAACATGGCGACTGAGCTGTCCTGCTGCTGCTGTTGGTTTTAATAGGTGTTCCAGGCCTTGGGCGGTTGTGTCCGGCGTCGTGTTCGTCGCGGTGACTTGCTACGTGTCACGGCTCTGGAGATGTGGGGTGTCCTGATCAAGGATGGTTTTTTAAAGGTCTGAAAAGAAGGTGCCCGTTGTGGTGGTGTTTTGGGGGGTGACTCCGGTTCCCACTCGGCTTCCCAAGGTTGTGGAGTCTGTCGTGGTGCACGACTCGGTGAGTCACGCTGCATAAAGGCCCAGCGGTAGGGGTTCCCCACAAATTCCTGTGGTACATGCATGTCTTTCAAGCCTTGAGCGAAGACCTCCCATCCTCGAGGATCCGTGTGCGACCTGCGTTGACGCATCAGGTCATTCACTAAATCCGTCATGTGGGTACCCGGGACCACCTGATTCTGTACCAGTAGTTCACCTTTATCATTCCAAGTCATGTTAGGATTCTGTTTCATCCGTTGTAATACCAGGCCAGCTTGTTTCTTGAACGATGCAGGTACACTCTTCAGCACTTCGTCTTCCACCCACTGTGGGGCTGTGGGTGGTACCCCTGGTAATGGCGGCTGTTGGAGCGGTGCTGAGGTCGGCGGTGTGTCACGTGGTGGTGGTGGTGGTGGGGTAGAGAGGGTTTTGTATTGGTCCATGAACGTCATGTACCGTTGAAGCGTCTCATTGTACCGTTGTACTTTCTCACTGTCGCTTAACCCCGGTCTTTGTAAGATCTGTTGCATCTCTCCATCGAGGGTGTTTATGGTCTTCACCGTAGGTGGGACAGGGTAGGGCGATTGGAGGTTTTGAAGGAACCGTGGTTCCACGAGGACCATTTTTTTCGTGTGGTTCATTGTCGGCCGAAGAGTCCACCCAATACTGGACCCAACACGGAAGCGGCCAACGGTGCTAAGATGGCCCCGAGAAAGCCGCCTTTCTGTAACACCTTTTTCTTTTGTGTTTGTGAGACCCGCTTCTGGACGAAAGTTCGGAGACCTATCTTATGCTTGGTCAACTTGGTCTTCTGAGCCGGAGTCAGTGGTACGTTGCCTTTTAACAGGTTGTACCCAATACTGGACCCAACACGGAAGCGGCCAACGGTGCTAAGATGGCCCTGAGAAAGCCGCCTTTCTGTAACACCTTTTTCTTTTGTGTTTGAGAGACCCGCTTCTGGACGAAAGTTCGGAGACCTGTCTTATGCTTGGTCAACTTGGTCTTCTGAACCGGAGTCAGTGGTACGTTGCCTTTTAACAGGTTGTACCCGATCTCGCACAGACAGCGTACACGGTCAGTGTCCGCACCGCGTACAATGGTTCGGACCAACTCGGGTGGGGCCGTCTTCAATACACGGAGCGTCGGAGCGTGCTTCCGTACTCGCGCAGACATCATGTACAACTAATGCCAGAACCCACAACTCTGCCCTTTTTATCTACCTCAGAGAACAGAGACAAAGTCAACCATGCTGTGGTATTCATTCTTTCTATTATCCCCATCATCAAACACACACTCCAGCTGGGGGAGCCACTGTGGGTGTGTTTACATTATTTTTGCATGTACACGTGGTGGGCCTCTCCGGGAAAGATGCCGGTCCGTAGTTGAAGGTGGTCGGGGGTGGCTTGCTTGAGGTCGAAGAGCATATACCCGTGCTGAGGGGTTGTGGCATCTTTAAAGGCTTCCGACGCAAACGGTGTGCGGCCGGGATACATCTGTCTCGCCAGGTGCAGCAGTTGAGTGGTATCTCTCGGGTTTTTGAAGACCACCAGGTAGTGGGCATTTAAGCTGATGTTCCGATGTTCTTTGTTTTTACTGAACAGATTCTGCACAATGTAGATGATGCTGAGCCGTCGATGGTGACTGCCTTTGGTAAAGAGTTGGGTGACCCGCGCATCCGTCTCCGCCATGAGATCATCCAGAACCACCAAGGTGTCGGGTTCCAAATCGGCCAGGTTGGGTAGGCCTTCCACGAACGTGATGTGGGGCATTGCTGCATACGCTGCCTGCCATTCTCCGTAACACCACACGACTCGGGCAATGGGTGGGGTGATCATGCTGTCGGCGTGTTGAAGGAGCTTCCTGACGAAGTGCGTTTTGCCGGAGCCCGTCGGTCCTGCGATGACGCAAGTGAAGGGATGCTGCCACCGAGGGTCCATGGTTCGAGCTGTATGCGCTGTCGTGGTAACCCGCTCTTGTAAATTTCGTGCGAGTGAACTGGAGTGGTGGTGGTGGGTACAACGTCGGTCGTTGTTGTCTGTTCACTGTGAGGGATGATGGTGGTGGGTACACCGTCGGTCGTCGTTGTCTGTTCACTGTGAGGGATGAAATCCGGTGGGTTTTCATACGTAGTGGGTGTACTTGGTGTAGGTGTGGAGCTTGGTGTGGAGCTCGTTGTGGCTTGTACACGGTGTGTGGTGGTGACTGGGCACGATACGGGGTTGACTGGTGCTATCTGTAGACCAGTTTCACTGATGGCTGGTGTTCTCAGTTGGTTAAGTAACGTGCTGACATAGGCTACGTCGTAAAACACACCTCCGTACAACACACTCAGCAGGATTAGCACTATCACCACAAAGCCCACTTGCGCTTTGCGCGTTTTGGGAGACGCTGTGTTCAGAGGCAGCTGCTGTTTGTCCATAGCACTGTGGTCGAACGTGGAATGAAGGATGACGGTAGTGGTGTCTGGCTTTATAGTCGTTTCACCTGGTTGGCAGCGACCCAGGAATTGAAGGAACTGGGCCAGACTTGCCATTTGACGAAATGAAACAGTTTGCCACGTCGACGTTCCGTTTTCAAAATCTGCTCCACCGTGTAGTAGTCTTGCTGTGTTTTTACGACAGGCTGTAATTCCGTCTCGTAAAACGTCCCTAGCAACGGTTCCCCTTGAAGATCTTCCAGTTGATAGACTCGCTGCTGTCGGGGTAGGCGCCGTTTAATCAGGAAGTGCTCATCGCTCCAGTTCGGCAAGTAACTTTTCTCAAATTGACCTTGACTTTACTGATCCGTACAGGGTCCCCGACCTTGTACACCGCCTTCGGCGTTCGCTGCGATGGCCTGGGGTACAAGACACGCTGGACTTGGGCTTCATTGCGTTGGGTCACGGTAATGGGGGCTCTCTCTATACTCCGATGATAGGCTCGATTGTAACCACTCACAAATTTCGGGAGAACATCGATGTACAGCCTTGTATTCTTATAGGTGAAATATTTATACATGCGACCTTTGAATGTCCTGTTGAACCTTTCCACCACGGAAGCCTTGGTCTCGTTGTACGTATGGAAGAAAAACACGAGACGAGAAAAACGCGACCCCACAAGCCATAGTAAAGCCCACGAAAAAAAATTGACCATCCCCATACCCCATACAGGCATTTTCCCTTATATTGTATAATACAGACCCCTATTGTAGGGGTAAAATCCGTGTTCCGCTTTTTATAGTTTCGGGAAAAAATCCTAATTTTACATGCACCCGCCCCATTGACTTGATAGGCAGGCCCCGATAAGCCTGGGGACCGATATTAGCCCTTTTGGCTAGAGTTGATAGGGGTTTTCCCCTAGTTTAGGGGTAAAGTTCGTGTTCCGCTTTTTATAGTTTCGGAAAAAAATCCTAATTTTACATGCACCCACCCCATTGACTTGATAGGCAGGCCCCGATAAGCCCGGAGACCGATATTAGCCCTTTTGGCTAGAGTTGATAGGGGTTTTCCCCTAGTTTAGGGGTAAAGTCCGTGTTCCGCTTATTATAGTTTCGGGGAAAAATCCTAATTTTACATGCACCCACCCATGACTGAATGGCCCTAGAGGAGCGCTTCACTTTGATACCTCACTCGACCCATTCGGTCCACTAGGGACCCATCCCTGTCACAAAACGTCTATTCCCATACTCTTTTTAGGCATTCCCCGTATACATTAACATTGGAAGTCACTTGGTTGACATGGGACTACGTTCTGTCCGCGGAGGAATACAAAGGTTACAGGTTGCCGGAACTACTTTTGACCTCCACGTGACCTTGAGCTGGTGGCGCCCCCTGGCGCCACAGAGGTGAAAGGCGATGTGGCGTCCCCTATACCTTTAACCTGGAAACAGCGCCCCCTGGTGGATGCAAGAGTTACCTCCCCCGGCAAAATGGGCGGGTATTTGCCGTCTCCCTACTACTGCTGATGCTGAAATTTGAATATCAATCCTGATCCTCCATCCAGGTCTGTGTACTCCGTACTGGTACATAATAAATAGTACTCAAACGGTCCGTTGAAAATAACAGCAACAGATGGATGCATGTTTCGACTTGTTCATAGGAAAGTCAAGCTGATAAGAGAGATATGCGGTAGAATGATCTCTTGGTTGTCTTCGAGGGAATGAAACATGGGCGTCTCTCCAGTTTTGCTTACATCTTTGTTCAAAGGGGATGAAATATTTGATGTTGACCTGGCTTCTATTTTGTTCAATTCTGAGAAAATATGAGGTCATGAATGTGACTCACCACTCCTAAAAATTATGACCGATCTTATATCTATGACAAACCCATATTCTGCCAAGGTACGGCCAGAGATGAGGACTAATCCTATGAAACGTACATAATTAATCACACCCATTATCACTGTTAAAACCATAAATGTCTCTCTCTCTCTCATCCATGATCCCCCACATTGTGCTCTTGCATTTCATCTACGATCTTACATGTGTGAGAATGTGGAAGGGTCTAGAATCTAGTCGTGCCAATGCTGTCTAACTAGTCTTATCTAATGGTACACACTTCCAGTTAATTTGCTTCTAATATTACATACAGATGCAAAATAGTCCTAAATCACTTAAGTGTGAATTGCCTTTATGACTTGTTTAATGACCTTACATTCTTTTCTTAGCAAACAAGTAACAAACAACATAACATCCTTGAAGGGAGCATGTTCAAAATTGATAAATTTGTGAGAGATTATGAAAATTATTCCTCATAGAAGTCCTCATAGACTTGAGTTACGTACCAGGGTTTTAGATTAGACCAAAATTAATCAAAAAGGGGCTTCATTATATGCCTGTACATCTAGAATTACACTGGTCCAAATTTCAAGGTTATTTAATGGCCTTGGTCCCGATTGGTAGCTAGCAATACAGCGAAAGGTCTAAGATTTTGTGCTTACAGGAATGTAACATTTGAGACATCTTATTCCTACGAAGTTTCAATGATAAACTAAAAGGGGCTTAACTCTTAGTAACTAGCTGACCTTGAAAGAAGAGATAAGAGCTCACACGCCCAAAACTGAATCCGACAAATGTCAAACACAAGAAAATATTAATTTTCCTTCAAATAGATTCCTTTCAGGTGGGAACATTTCTCAGGAATGAAGAAAAATGTGAAGAACGTGATGAAGTAAATCTTTGTTCTCGAGTTAATAAACAGATATAAAGTTCATATATGACCCCTTTCCCAGTTAAATTAGTAAATGCATGCTTTCTATTTTTCAACAGTTTAACTGAATGTAGCTGTTTCAGACATGTATCAAACAGGGGAGACAACTCCATGTGATAAATGCCATATACATGTAGGGGAGACAACTCTGAATAGTCCAACCTCATAGTATAGTCAGAACTGGATTCAGTTTGGTGGGACTGTGACCTTGACCTTTGAGTGTGCGAGTGAGTGAACAGGATTTAACAATATTTCAGCTTTATCGCGATGAACCAAGCATCACCCAGCCACGTTGCGTTCCTGGAAGAAATCTTTGAAGCAGCTTGGGACCAGACACCCTCCATCCACTCTATAAAACACTGAGGACAGCACACAAGACACTGAACTTTGACCGCAAATGAATAGGGTTCCTCTTTGCCCAACGCGTAATGTATATCCAAAGTTTGGTACCAATCCATACATTGGAACTGCAGATATCGCACGAACAACAAATGTTAATGGATTAATGGATGGATAGACAAATAGTTGGACAGAACTCATAATCGTATATATAAGGCCTTGTCTTCGATGAGCATATAAAAATGTGACTCAAACAGTTCCTGAGTTTTGGGACAGTGACATCTAGACTAATGGCAAATCGTTTATACGCATATGCACGATTCTCGTGTTTTTGAACATTTCGGAAATCCTTTAATATAGCGCCACCTAGTGACGACCAAATGCCACGAAAAACAAGCGGGTGAAATCTAAAGTCCTAGGGAGATGGCACATAAGAGTTCAATGGAAAAAAAGTTTAATCGTGATAATGGTTATGGAGGTTTTGATGTTAAGTCAGATAAATGAGATTTTTCATTTAAATGGCAAATTAATTCGCACCGAAAGGGAATTATCATGTCGGCAATCCTATATTTATGCTTGGCAACCTACAATAGAACAGTTTTTAAATATTTCTCCAAGCGAATTGGTAAATTTTCATTTCATGAAAAACTTTTTTTTGAGACGCAAAAACTTGCATTTATAGTTATGCCAGCTATACCAAAATCTTTAAAGCCCATTGACTATCCTTCAAGACCATTGTAATAAAATTTCAAAGAAATCAGACAAGCCGTTCAGACGAAATCGTCAGAGAAAAGTTTACCTATGCTCTGACTAAACGCCACCTAGTGGTGAGCGGCGGGTATCGAAACACAACCAGACAAATTTCCCAGGCCTAAGGAGATAGCACACAAAGTCTGACCCGAAAATATTCAACGGTTTCAGAGATATTCACGTTTAAAGTTGCGGCGGAGGCGGCGGCAGATCCGGCGGAGCCGTTTCTCATGAAAACATAAGAGCATCCATTTTGTGGAAATGCTCTAATTCTTTATGGAAGAGGGTTGGTTAGAGGATTCGGATATGACACTTGATCAAGCTGTTGGTAATTCACTCTTTACCATATCCTGAATTAATGACAAAGGAATTTATAGCCAATATTACTCTGAGTAAGCCTACTTGTACATGTATATTACTTGCTAGATAGTGGCCCACAAAACTGGGTCAGCAAAAGAACTGGCCTAGAAAGCTCCCCCCACTTTGCTGTACATGGAAACCACTGGTTTCAGTGGCTGTGTTACATTGCTGAACAGGGTCTCAAGGAGGGGGAACACTCAAATTCATTTGCCAAAATTTCCTTTCAAACACAGTGAAAACAAAGAAATGAGGAAAGTGAAGAGGAACATGAAATAGGAAATGCAGTATACAACAATATATACATTAATATTGACCAAACACGCCATTGCATGTCAAACAAATTGTGACATACACAGACCAAAAATCAACCAGCATTTTCCTCCTATAGTCTCTGGTTTAGCAGACGACATACTTTTACCTAGAAACAGCAAACCCTCAAAAACAACAACTGAGCACTTGAAAAAACATCAAGACACATCTACTATATTCAGCTTACGTAAAAGAACAACAAAACTAATTCAAAAGAAAAAAACAAGGTTATCAAGAAGAAAAAGCTTTCAGCGCAAGAACTTTGTTTTGTGCAAGAGTAAACCGGGCACTTCCTGTTACAAGAGTTACAGCTCTCCTATATATATATCTAGATGAATCTCGGCAACGCTTTATTTATTTATTCCGCATTACGGAAATAGGATTTTCTATGGAAGGTTACAGGATTCTGCAGTTTATTCTGTGCATTTGAATGCTCATCCACCCAGAGTATAATTGTTCGGTTGGACGCGGTGAAGAAAATCATCGTGAGCAATTTGCTTTTGAAGCCAAGTACATTAATAGATTGACCTTAAACAAACCCACAGCAATCTTGCGCTCGGTACCGGTGTGACCGGTGTAAAATCCGATGTAGTTCGAATTCATATTCGGCATCCCATCTAGGTATCCTAAGATAGATCAATTTTTCGGTGTATGATCAGGTAGTCCTGGGGATAAGAAGAATACATGCAGTAAGATATATAGCCCACATATGTCTGATTCATCCCACGCCCCTTCCTTGACCACTGATGCTGAGAATCTAAAACACACCACCTTATTTTTGAGTCGTGCACCTCCATCACAGAATGTGAATAACACCCAGGAGATTACTCTTAATACGACACAGTGACGTTCCAAAGAAGAAGTTTTTGGTCGACTACTCCGACGAATTCTTCATAGGAAAGTATTACAGGATGCGAAATAAATACTATTGGACATTATTATGAAGGAAAAGGATCACCGAAAACGCTATTTTCATTTACTCCCTCGTTTCTCTATGGCCTCCATTGTAAATTTAGCCATGATGCTCTCATTCAGCAAACGCTAAGGGGACAATCTCCTCGCTTTGGGTAATCACTATATGAGCGAATCGTTGAACGATTCATATCCCCTTCACTGGACTTGAAGAACACCACTCTCGCGCAGATTGACAGCACTTCACTACAACCCACCCCAGTCTAAATCTACCTCGCCCACCTCGACCCAAAAACGTCCACCCAAAATCCCTTTTCTACGTCTCTTCGACTGCGCATGAGCAGATTGACGGCACCTGCACTACAAACCACCCCAGTCTGACTATACTCTACAAGCACTTCAAACTTACACCTCACACGGCCCATTTGGACCACGGAACGTCCACTCCAGGCCTGCCTGCTCACTGAGCATGCGCACGATAAATTCCCAGCGAAAGTCAACATTGGACTCGAGACCCCTCCCATCGTACTCTAAAGCGTGAGACAAAGAAAACAAGTACCCACACCATATTTCGGCTCGATAGAATCTGTGGGAGATCTGAGTAACATGGATTTGGCGGCCATCTTGGATTCTATATGTTAGATCCAAACAATATTGTAGTGTACAGAATAAACTCACAGAGCCCCAGCAAACTCAATGATACAGACGAAAAGCTAATCCATGCTAATAGGCAATATACGTAAAGGCTGGTGATAATTTTGGATTTTGGCGGCTATTTAAGATTTTAGATGCTAATGAAGCTAAAGCGCATTCTGATGCACAGAATCAATGCAGAATATTACTACTGCAAACCCCATACTAGATACAAAAAAGCTATTTTCTGCCACAAATTTAAGCCGAGAAGTACCAATTTACGTGCTAATTTCTACAAAAAAAAAAAAAAAATAGAAACTGTGGGAGATTTGGTTTACATGGTTTTGGTGACCATCTTGGATTCTAAATGGTAGAAAAGCTCCAAAGATCAACCCATAATAGAGACCAGAAGCTAATTTCTACCACAAAGGGAAAGCTGCGGAGATCCAATATTTGTGAATTTAGCGATCATGGGATTTTATCGGCTATTTTGGATTTTAGAAGCTAATGAAGCAAAAACGCATTCTAATACACAAAATCGAGTTTCTTGGTTCTGCAACCCTATACTATTACTGATGGTACTGATGTCGGGTTTCCGCATTCTCATGCCATCAGATTGCGTTCCTCCTTCAGTAATTACAAGCGTCTGGTCCGCCTTTCATAATTTAGCCGTCGTCCATTAAAGAATATCCGTGTCCATCAGCCCTATAAGACATACCTTCTGTTTGCATTGGCGGTTAAATGCGCGGTGGCCCAACTTCTGCGTTTATGGCTCTAGGTCAATCAGCATAGTCTGTTTCAAAATGGAGCGAATTGGGTTCAGCTAAACAAGACGTGTTTTCTCATGTGTTCTTGTTTAATAATTTAGAGTAAAACTTGTTAATTCTTTTACAAGATATAAAGATTCTCCCAGTGTCGATCAAAATCGTTACAGACCGAATGCGCATGTCGGAGGGTGTTACACGGACTTTTAGGAGGCTATAAACTCTGCCAACGGGAGAATGGGTTTCCGTTGGTTAAAAAACTTGCAAAGTATGAACACCTAGCTCTGACCTCTTCTACAACGATATAAACCTGAAATCCGCGCCTGTCTGTGCAGTGACCCGAAACTTCAGCTAATGATCAGTTACTGGTTCGTATAATTTCACTTTGCTCTATCTTTTAACACAGGATAATATTTTGACATGGTGATAACTAACATAATTTATACATATGCATTATATTTTCTCAGTATTCAAAGAAAGTGTCATTATGCTTAGAATAGTGTATAAGGAGATGGTACGATAAGGCGGCATGTTGGCCTATACATGGTGCGGTTGAAAATCGAAAAAATAAAATGTCCTAACAGTAATTGTGTTCTGATGCAACGGCAAGAGAAAATATATTTGTACACAATATGTGAAGGTTCTAACTTGGTTGCGTTATCATTATAGTTATGACATGAAATTAAAATCCTCAGCAAATGCTATTTCGTGAAAAAAGATATAAATCAAGTCATTTAAACACGCATCTAGACACGAAGAACCCATTGGACCAAAAGATCTTCCAACAGTGGAGATATAATGCCACCGGACATCACAGGGTTAAATGGCGTTTTGGTCCAAGGGGTCCTTCTTGTCTAAATGTGTTTTTAAATACCTCGATTTAGACCCTTTTTTTCACGAAATAGAACGTGGTGCGGATTTCAATTTCAAGTCATAACTATAATCATAATGTAATCGAGCTAGAACTTTCACATGTTGTGTTGTGTACATATATTTTCTCTTGTCCTTACATTAAAACACAATTATTTTTAGAACATTTTATTTTTTCGATTTCAACCGCACCACGTTTAGGCCAAAATGCCGCCTTATCCTATCATCTCTTTTGGATATTTGTATCTAATACCGCTCAAGTTGAAGCTTGGGGCCGCGTGGGCATGTAATTCAGGATGTCCACATGAATATCTACAATAAAAGCTTGACTGAGATACAAACCGTCACAGGGATCATGTTCTGTTCATGAACACAGAAAAGTGGCCTGTAGAGTCATAACACTTCTTGTCAGTACGCCGGCATTTTTGTTCCACCACCTATATATGTTCGGTTTAATCGTGGTATCGCTACGGTATCATTGCGGTATCGCTACAGGATCATCGCGGTATCGTTACAAGATCATCGCGGTATCGCTACAATATCGTCCCTCTATCATTACAGGATAATCGCGGTATCATTACAATAGCATCACAGTATCGCTAAAGTATCATCGCGGTCTTGTCACAGTATTATCAAGGTATTGCTCCAGTATCATCATCGTTTCGCTACAGTAGCATCACAGGCCCGCAAAACAAGAGTTTTGGGGGGTGTGGACTGTGGTATTACGGTGAAGTGTCAAAATATGGGGTCTCTTTTTATAACCCCATGCCTTATATAAATCCACAACAAGGCGTGAAACGCACTTTGGGTGAATCGAGAAATAAACGGTTTATCGCCAAACAAAATACATCAGCATATTCTACAAGTATCGCTTAAAATATTCCCGTCGTCAAATTAGTAAATTTGTGCAATTTTTTACCTTTGCCGGGCGATTCAAAATCCAACGCAACTGTCCATCCATCTAGGAACAGCCCGATTATGGCGGGCTTCGTCCTCAATTCTGATTGGTCAGTCACGACACGCCTCCAGCAAGAGAGGTCACGCACTCATCGCGACTGACCAATCAGAATCGAGAACGAAGCCCGCCATAATCGGGCTGTTCCTAGATGGATGGACAGTTGCGTTGGATTTTGAATCGCCCGGCAAAGGTAAAAAATTGCAAAAATTTACTAATTTGACGACGGGAATATATAAAGTGATACTTGTAGAATATGCTGATGTATTTTATTTCGCGATAAACCGTTTATTTCTCGATTCACCCAAAGTGCGTTTCACGCCTTGTTGTGGATTTATATAAAGCATGGGGTTATATATAGAGACCCCATATTTTGACATTTCAACGTAATACCACCGTCCACATCCCCCAAAACCCTTGTTTTGCGGGCCTGTGAGTTGCATCGATGTATCGCAACAGTAGCATCGAGGTATCGCAACAGTATCATCGCTGTAATATAGTCGCGGTATAGCTGCAGTATCATCTTGGTATTGCTAAAGTATCATCTTGGTATCGCTAAAGTATCATCACGGTAACGCTACTGTATCAAATCTGTATTGCTACATTATCATCTTGGTATTGCTAAAGTATCATCACGGTAACGCTACAGTATCATCTCTGTATTGCTACAGTATCATCTTGGTATTGCTAAAGTATCATCAAGGTAACGCTACAGTATCATCGTGGTATCGCTACTGTATCATCGCTGTAGTATCATCGCGGTATAGCTACAGTATCATCGTGGTATCGTTACAGTATCATCTTGGTATCGCTAAAGTATCATCAAGGTAACGCTACAGTATCATCGCTGTATCGCTGTAGTATCATCTTGGTATCGCTAGAGTATCATCAAGGTAACGCTACAGTATCATCGCTGTATCGCTGTAGTATCATCTTGGTATCGCTAGAGTATCATCAAGGTAACGCTACAGTATCATCGCTGTATCGCTGTAGTATCATCTTGGTATCGCTAGAGTATCATCAAGGTAACGCTACAGTATCATCGCGTTCTCACTACGGTGCTCATCATCATGATCACGCTATCGTAAGGAGATGTTCTAATGTGCCGAGGGCGGGGGTACTGTTATGGCGGGATACTGCGGATAAGCCTACATCACATTTTAGAAAGTTAAAACTCATTTTATGAAATGCTGATGTACAGCTATGGGACTATCTTTTAAAATTGTTGAGAGATTGTTTTGGGACCAATGTTTTACTGATAATCGGACGACGCGTGTCATTCACATGAAATTTAGAACATTCTCGGGCATCTAATTAATTTATCGCCGCATCTTAACGACATATCCTCAAATGTTTTCTGAATTCCGCTCATATTAACACGGTTTAGGAATTTGAGTGAGTGAGCGAGTGAGTGAATATGATTTAACGTCGCTTTCAACTATATTTCAGTCATATCACGACGTTTGGTCCTATTCCTTTTCACACCCGGGAACCACACGGGTGCCTCAGTTAGTCGCCTCTTAGGAATTTGAATGCAATTTTCTTTTTTCGTCTCGTATTAAAGAGAAAAAGATAATATATCTCTCAAAAACATCGAAATGAGCGGTGTCATAACAGGTTCATGCCGTTTGCAAACTTAGGGCAAGGAAAAAGCTGATTAGTTAACGCTACGTGTTGGCACCGTCCGCCTAGCATACGACCATTCGGGACGCTGAATGCGTGACCTCACGACACATGGTCAAGGAGAAGCAAGAACACGTTCAGCGGTATGTAACATCTCTTACTCGTCGATTTGAAAATAGGGCTTTTGACCAATCGAACTTATTTGTTATGTGAAGTTTCGGATCCATCGCTTTAGAGGCATCGACAAACAAATTTTGCACAGCTATCTCTAAAATAGAGACTATCGGTATGTTATTTAATTTGTGATTAATTACAGTGCACCCTGGTGTTAGAAATCGGAACTAAATGGTTCACCTTATTCATGCTGATTTTCAGATTGACTCGTGTATCAATGATTGGTTCCGGTTCCTAAATTCGCTTGAAAACAGAGATATCGTATGTGATATTTTTGCACCGCATAATTACTGCTCCCCTGTCTGGGTCGCATACACTCTTTGTTGTGACGTTAGTGGTTGAGATGTCCTCTGTTAACCGTTAATGTCACGACTACGACAGTAAGAAAAATACAGTATGACAGTACTAGAATACTAATGACACAATTGTCGTAATTGTGTCATTGCTTGATTCTGCATGCAAACGGAGTTGACTACCCATGTAGCAGGTTTGGGTCAACCGCCACAGTTCGGTATATCAATATCTGATATTATCACGATCGAATACACCTTTAATCAAATGAGAAATTGATATTTGGAATATGACACTAACATTTACTCGCATCTTTAAAAATGTTTTTAGAAATTTCGTTAATTTAAAAATCTCACAGTTCAGCAGAAAACACGATTTTATGAATATTCTACAGAACAATTTTACTGTCGATGAAACTCTCAAACGCATAGTTTGATCAGTAGGTACAATGATTCCGCGTAAGTAAATGGAAATAAAAGTAGAATTTTTACCAGAATTCCCACATACTCATTTTTTAGCTAAAGCGAAATTCAGGAAAAGCTTTGCATATTATAGAAGTCTATTAAAGTATATCCCAGGATTTGAAGTGGCATTATACGGATATTTTTCATCAAAGAGATTCAGTTTACTACCGGAATTATGAAATATTCCTTGAAGCGCTTGTATGGGAAGGTATGGGTTCACCGTAACCTATGTAGCGTCGTCTGCTAATGACACAATTGTGACTTTAGCTCGAGACTTGACAACTGCTATTGACACAATTATTATAATTGCGACAATTGTGTCAATAGTGGTTGGCGACTACTGTAGCTTTATTTACGGTAGTAGCCTTATTTACGATAGTTGGTTATCAACGGGTAAATGGAAACCGATTGTAATTAAAACATTTACGTCATATTGCTAAGCCAGTTTAGTCACTTGCCCAACTCCAACGGGGTAGAATTAACTTATCCTAACCTTATCATTATTTTCATCACGTTATGGGGATATGAAATTATTCCAAACTATAACAACTCGTGTCACTTCTTCTGAAAGAAAATCGCTCTTATTCATTCATACACCATTTGTTGTACCGTATGAGTTTTCTTGTTGTTTCTAGGAGACATTCGAGTGCAAAATTACCAATAATTTGACTTGCTTTCGTCCTTTTTTGTATTTTTCAGTAGGCCGTTCGTTTTCGGTTACATCATAATTCTTCTTGCCTTCTTAATAGCTTATATCTATAACACCATCCTGTTCGGCAATATCAGTGCTGCACACAAGCTTGTACGGATCGATGACTGGGTTCATCTACGCAGTGATCGAGAACAGGGGGTAAAGGATATGTGATGTTGACATACCTAAATCTCCCTTATGTGTGACAGTAATTTCGATTTTTAAAGTCGATTTTTTTATCCAAAACTCGCCAAATTACATTATTCATGAAGTATATATACGGAACTATAAACTATCTCCCGTTGTATAGAAATAGATTTATGATTGATCAAAATTTGCTTCATGGCCTCGTTTGGTATTTTTGAGGCATTTATAATTTTCAAACGTAGCAAAACTCAGACCAAACCCATTCTTGGCTCTTTCGTTATCAAATTTTGGTTCGAGGTAGTATAGTTTTTACCTACCTAAAAACATGATAAATGTCTCAAAAATAGCAAAATAGGCCAGGAGGCTCAATTTTATAAACCCATTTAGATGCAACGGAAGATGGCAATTTTTTCGAGGCTGATATTTTGGTATGTGTACTTCATGACAAAATATAATTTGGCAAGATTTGGATCAAAAATAAATCGACTTCATTACTGTCACACATAAGGGAGTTTGTAAATATCACATATGATTTGGTCCAGCCTCATTTATGTCCTTCGGGTGGGCGTAAAACTCATGACCCGGTTTTGCCAAGAAGAGCTGACAAAACGGGTAGGCTGACCCCAACTTTCTTTTCGCCTATTCAAGTAGGCACATGGGAACACGGGACAATGTATTTGATTGAAATCGCTTTTACAGAATTTCTGAAAATTGGGAAACAATTGACAGTTTTTCGAAGTTTTAAAAGGTTTTCTAGGAAATATGGGGAGCAAGCTAGAGGAATGTTCGAGTTTTAGTTTTCTATAACATATCAGTGCTGTGTCTTAAAATAATAGTTTAATCATATTCTTTCAGAAAATATATTGATAAGTGTTTTGAATTGACCGAAAAGCGCAAAAAATGATCTTGTCGAATAAAGGAATCTCCGGAATTTCACAATATGAAGTGATGACAAACCGTAGTTTACTCTTTCTCTACTACGCAGGTTTTTGTGCGTAATTGAAGAGATTAATGGTTGCCTTCACTAACGTAACAAGTTTTTCGTATGCCACCGTACATACCGTTTACCTGTCAACGTAACACATCACTGAAACCATTTTATTGTATCCTATACAGCGTGAGCTCCGCACATATACTGCCCATAGTGGTTTGTGTTTCATCCTGTCGGTGTATGTATGGTATGTTGGCGCCTATTTCGAGTACACTGAACATCCGATTGTATACTGCGCTTTTTCTACTACAGCTGACATCACAGTCACTTGGCCCATGCCACATCACAGATACTCCATAGTCAAACCTAACGTACACTGTCCACCCAAATCAAGTGTAAAAGGTCACAACAACTTACGCCACATTTACGTCCTCGTCTACTCCACACCACTGTAAGAGATTTCAGCTTTATATACTACGAAATTTACTTCATATTATAAATTGCAAATCCACTGTATGAGATTTTAGATTTACATATTACGACATTGATTTCATATATATAAATTGCATTTTTGGTCGTTTTTCTGTCAGATTTGCTGAATTTGTACATACTTTCGAAGGAACCTCAAGTTTTCATGTGCACATCCTGAGTTTTCATGTACACATCCTGTGGAGACATCATGGTCCTCTTTTCAGAAGGTCTGTAAACAGGATCAAAATGACCGGAATTAAGAAGCTATAACGTCACGGCGATCTCCTTCCCTTTCTGTCTGGCAGTGTTTATTGTGTGACAGAAGTCACAGTCGCTTGGTTAGCAGTGGTTGTCTTCGTCGATGTTTTTGTTGTTAATATATATATATATTTTTCATCAAGAATATAATTATTTCCTACCTTTTCATATACCAAAATGACAGTGGATATCACAAAACTGAGTTCTATACGATCTACACCCCGCTCCTCTCACGCCTCCTCCTCTACCAGGCGTGCGATGTTAAGCCCGGCGCACACGAGAGATATCAGCTGAGCTAACGGCCTCAATTGCCTGTCAGCTCAGCGGCTAGCTCTCTTGTTGTTTCAGCGCACACGGTGAGCAAAAGTTTCAAGAAATTGATTTCAGTTCCCGCATAACGTCTTCTTCAAGTCCATTTTGAAGAGTCGAGCGTATGAATCGAGTGAAAATAACATGCGATTCATTGGCTGGTCCGGTAAAACTGCTGAGCTGTTGGCTTGCGTTCGCCGCACACGCTGAGGATTTGGCCTCGCGAGGCGAAATTATCAAACAAGTTTGATATTTTTCCCCCGGCCTCGCGAGGCCAAAAACTCACCAAAAACTGCCCGCACACGAGAGCTAGCCCCTGAGCTGACCGGCAATTGAGGCGGTCAGCTCAGCTGATAGCTCTCGTGTGCGCCGGGCTTTATGGCGAACGGCTGAACGCGTTCGCGCGGAAGTTACGCAAACTCGAAATGAGGCGACCAACGTTAGTCGTTCGCCTCAGCTCGATATTTGCGTAAGCCTGAAGAACTTGTGGCAATTAATGGTCGAGTTGGAGCAAGTGTTTCGATCGCTCAGGCACAGGTAATCCGGTTAAATCATGTTCGTGAACATGCGAAGAAATGTGTTTACATGGACGCGGAAATAGGCACTGCGCATGTTCCGTGTAGCTGGAGTTGTTTTCTCCTCCTCCGACTGAAGAGTTTCACATGGGCGAATCTAAAATCCATAATGAGGGTAAATCGCTGTGAAAGAAAATAGTTGGTACAGTAAGTTGAATTATATTTTTGACAGAAACTGGCGAGAATTATGATAAAATCGAATTATAAAATCGTAACTACGTGCAATGTCCTAGTAATTAACTTCGAAGGAACAACGTTTGGCGATGATCTCCGTTGAACGAAAGTCGAAGAATAGCCACCTTTTACCCCATGGTGCGTTTGCTGTTCGTCGATGAGATCGGCCCTATTCTGGCCTTAGCAACCGACAGCATCCCGTTTTGATGAATTCGTTCAATGAAGTGCACAAGTGATTTTGATTATCGTTGATTCAGATACAAACAATATTAATCGCGATCTGAGCATTTCCTTTCTCGCCATGGCAGAGAAGAAGGGCGAATCCGTTATGTCAGATACTTTCATTGAAGTTTCAAGAAGTGGCCTTCGCCGAACACTTTGGTCGAAATTTCATGTAGGAACTTAGCTACAACATGTAACCTAGTGATGACGTTTATATATTGACCTTATAGTGACAATATAAGGTCAATATATAAACGTCATCACTACGTTACATGTTGTAGCTAGTAAGAACTATCGTCTGGGTCTTTGTGTCGTTGAAAAGGCAATAGACACATTGTTGTCCCCAGATCTGGCTATTGTATGCATTGTCTTGTGATTCTTACATGAAGTATGAACCAACACTTTAAATATACCGTAAGAATGGACGGCAAAGTGGACGAGGTGAAATGTATTCCGCGTGGCGCACTAAATGGGTTGAAATTCGAGCGGATTTTCCGAATTGTGCAAATCGGAAAATCTGACTGTGACATAGCACGAATGAAAAACAAATATCAAACACTGTGCTGATCAATCTTGAATTTTATTACGAAAACTTTAACATTTGTGTGAAGGCCTGATTTTGGATGGTTCATTTGCATTATAATATAATGCTGTTAAATTCTTTTAATTGTTGTTCTTTGATAGTAGGTTACCATGGGTTGCCTTAATTTCTTTGTAGACCCAGGTGCCTGATGTCATCTCGGCATCAGCAGAGGGGACAGACACCTGGGTCTAATTTCTTTGTTGCGTAACCCGTTTTGGATGGCAGGTTACCATGGGTTGCCTAAACTTCATGTTTGCGTAACCCACCTAGGGGTGACCATAAGCAAATTATATCTTTATAATATCAAGTGATAACACTACCATGTTGAAGCTGTATGCCGACTTTCGTCAAGGATCCTGGTGGGGGGAGGATTCGGGTGTCTGCGGACAGACAATGTTAAATAGATGAGCGGGCTTAGAGAATGGTGAAAACTCCATCGGCGAGAATGCCACAAGGTACAAAGCTACCACAGTGGCTTGGTTAGCAGTGGGTGTCTTCGTCGATATTGTTGTTGTTAATATTTTTTTATTCATCAAGAATATGATTATTTCTTACCTTTTCATATCCACAATGATAGTGGATATCATAAAAATGCGTTCTATACGACCTACACCGATCCACATACCCTTCCCCTACTATATCTTTATCGCAATTTTATGATATCCACTGTCAGTGTGGTTTATGAAAAGGTGGAAAATTATCATATTCTTGAAGAAAAAAAAATTATTGACAATAACATCGACTAAGACACCAACTGCTAATCAAGCCACTGTGGTATGACTAGCCTACATCACCGGATAATGCAATTCATGAATGGCCTTGTGTTGGTGCGGCGATGTCATTTGTGATATTTATAGCATAAATCAGTTTGATAATGGGTGACCTATCTTTCATGAATTAATACGATGGGGAAGAGGAACGGGGGGGGGGGAGTCAAGTTCATGCGAATACCTATGATGTCCTCCCTCCCTCCTTCTTATCCTTCTTTGGCCCCCAGCTATTCCATCAATTTTCGAGAAAATACTGAACGGCTCATATTTGCCGAGGCCCTTCATCGTGATTTTATCTTGTTAGTCAGCCCTTGTTTTGTACAAAGAACTGTCCAGTTTTAGCTTGAAGAGACCGAACGGACTCAGAACGGATGTACAGAAACCGGCGGTTGTTGTGGCGCGTTATCTGCACGCAGAGCTGAGAAGTGGTCACTGAGTTTCGGTCTGCCGTGATTCTAAAACTGAACAGCTTCTGATAAATAACTTAGGCTTAATATAAAGGTAAGATCATACAGAATCGAATTAATTTATTGTTTGTGATTAACGGCTTCGAAAAATATGAGCCGTCTCGTATTTCCCCAACAATCACAGCTGGTGAATAGCTTGGGGCCGGGGCATTGTTCACACGCAGTACAGAAAAAGGCCCCATTGTACATGAACTCATGTCGGCGTGATCGCACAACCAGTGTCCATCGGTAAACAAACTCATACCGGGCCACTTACGTCACTTACCTCTGCAATTGAAGCTTTCTCTTGTACAGCGGTGTGAAAAAGCTCGGATCCCCCTAGACGAACGGTGTGTGACATGACCCTAAGAGGTAAGTTGGTGGGGAAGGGGCAATGACGTGTCACCACACCAAATGCATCCTCCCCACAGTACATGCTCCATTTCGCAAGCTCCATTATCCATCCCTGCCTCCAATAGCGGAAGTTGACCTTTACTACGTTGCTATGACGTATAGGGGAAACCCCACGTATGCACGGTTCAGTTGAGTGGCAGCTGCCAGCCAACATTCACCAAGGGACCGTTCAAGATCTGTTTGGATATACCAACCGTGTAAGAGGAGAGCCAATATTCACGAGGAAACCCGGTTGTGACGTAGCCGCGTACTGCGCAATAATGCACACATTACCTAGTCCAGAGTAGGATATCTATGGTTGGCCATCCCTGCCAGAATTCGTCATTTAGAGGCTGCCTCTAAATAATATATACCATGGTATAAAATGCCAAGCCTGCCATAATTCGTATTTAGAAGCTGCCTCTAATTATTTTGTACCATGGTATAAAATGCCGAGCCTGCCATAATTCTTATTTAGAGGATGCCTGTAAATCGCCAAGCCTGCCACAATTCGTATTTAGAGGCTGCCTGTAAATAATATATACCCTGGTATAAAATGCCGAGCCTGTCATAATTCGTATTTAGAGGCTGCCTCTAATTATTTTGTACCATGGTATAAAATCGCCAAGCCTGCCATAATTCCCATTTAGAGGATGCCTCTAATTCATTTTGGCCGTAAGTCATAAACAACTCGATGTCATATCAAGAATATTAAATTTGATCAATGAGTAAACTTGTAACAAGCGTAGAGATATGGCACCAAATGTGTGAAAGCGCATATCATTGGTGGAAGTAATAAGAAGGCGAAAATTACGACTTACGGCTAAAATGAATTAGAGGCATCCTCTAAATAGGAATTATGGCAGGCTTGGCGATTTTATACCATGGTACAAAATAATTAGAGGCAGCCTCTAAATACGAATTTTGGCAGGCTCGGCATTTTATACCACGGTACAAAATAATTAGAGGCAGCCTCTAAATACGAATTGTGGCAGGCTTGGCGATTTACAGGCATCCTCTAAATAGAGATTATGGCAGGCTCGGCATTTTATACCATGGTACAAAATAATTAGAGGCAGCCTCTAAATACGCATTATGGCAGGCTTGGCATTTTATACCATGGTATATATTATTTAGAGGCAGCCTCTAAATGACGAATTCTGGCAGGGATGGCCAACCATAGATATCTGCAGGGAGTTCGTCCTATCGAGAGGCGTGTCTGTCATAAAATTTATAGCTGTCACCTTCAGCTGATCGACAATCGTGTGTCTGTTTCTGAAATAAAACTGTTTAACAGTACTGGCCAGCGTACATTCACGAGCAGGCACATTCACGAGCAGGACCGTATTCACCAGCAGGGCTGGAAACATCTTCACGATGAATGGACGATAACTCTGCCCAGCTGCTTGTGGCAGTATTAATCCAAATCCCAGGACATTTTCAGTCTGAGGTTTTGTAGGCCCAATAAAGGAATTTCTGATGCTTTAACAGCATCGCCCGTCAGTTTAAGTAGGTTATACATGAGAGAGAACAAGCATATTATGAGATGAAATTGATATACGTATGTATGGGTGGTACAAATAACTGATTTTAGACTAAAAAATAACCAACTTCACAAATGATGAAAGCTAGTTTTGGTAGACCATATCGTACAGATAACATTAGCCTAACTCTAACCGTATTTTTTTCTATATTTAAGAAAATTGGACATAATTCAAAATATAAGTACCCATTAATTAATTACTTAAATAAGAAGAAAAGTCTGCGTTGGTCATCAGCATTCAGTGGGAAACGTACAGAAACTCGGAAGACTGGATTGTTGAGCTATAGATTCAGTTAAAAACATTTCTAACTGTCAAATTTCAATTTTGACAAAAAATAATCTTAACTGATGTTCACAAAAGGCTTTAATAATTTCACATGTTTGAAATAATTTCCAGCTATACAGTTCTGCAAATAATTTATTGATCATATCATATCTTACCATATTTCAGATCTAGTTAATGAGAAATAACTTTCTATCTACCCGGATATTTTGAGAAAAAAATTTCTGGTCTTAAGTTTTTTTTTTTCACAAGTAAGATGCTGCGAATTGACAATGTTCACAACGTGTTTGAAAATTGTGATTCAGATGTTGATTGCACTGTAATAGCATCAAAACAGCCGAACTTGAACAGGTGTGTAGTTTCATCCGCCATTATTTTTTAAATTCGATTCGATCTCGGTTTCTAAAAAAAATCAGTAATAACATTTTTCCAAAGCATGACAGGCTAAATAATATCCCTTGGTCGTAAGATTATGGTTATAATAAGGATAGTCGAAATTCAATTTATGATTGGAAAAAATGGTTGATTATAGGCCGGTTGGGGGGGGGGGGGGGAGGGGGGGGAGAGCGTGAAACTTTCTGTCCTATTTCCGGAATGCCAAATACTTGAGAGCTGACACTCCATGACTCTGTAGCATACCATATTGGGGTCATATTGATTCTATTTGCATGACCCTCCGAGCAGCGGATTATGGGTAAATTCAAAATGACGACCGTGTGGGTCTAACAGGAAAGTGATGTTTTCGTCATTTTTGTTCAAAATTTCTACTTTTCTGTGAGGAAAAGTGAGCAAAAACTATTTTATTTCACATCAGACTATTAGCCTACTTACTAATTTATCTTGCAGCTATTGCCGAGAAATGGCAAAGGTAAAATAAATCGAAAAATGTGACCGAAAATCGACAAAAAAATGTCTTTTTTGAAAATGACGTCACTGTGACGTCATCACATTGGCCATCTTGGATATTTTTATCTCGCCTTACGAAGTAAAGGGGAGATATTGTGAGGGGGAAAGAGGATGTCGGTGTCGGCGTCTGTGTCCCCTGCCTGGAAATGATAAGGTTTTTGGTTTAGCAAATAAAAAAAATATGGGGGGTGGGTATGCCACCTGGGGGTACTACCCCTGGGGTGCTCCATTGTTAAAATCCCTATGATAGAGTTTTGCGTTTAGCTGAAGTGCACATGTACATCTGCTATCATTGGATGATTATGAAACTTGGTACACATGTTTCTTATGATTAGAGGATGTACCTGTGAAATATTAATATATATTAATTTATTTTAATTTATTAATTTAATTAATATTAATTTTTAATTAATATTAATTTTTCTCCAAATTATGGCAAATGAATGAGTTTTCTGTTTAGATGAATTACAAGCGTCTAATCCGTCATTCATAATCCAGCCGTCGTCCATTAGAGAATATCCGCGTCCATAATGTAGGCCTCTACATGTATACATGTACATGGTAAGTTTGCTGTAGTTGTCAGCTGTGATTGGATGATTATGAAACTTGGAACACATGTTTCTTATGATTAGAGGATCTACGTGTGCTATTTTGGAGATGAAATATTAATTTTTCTCCAAATTATGGCAAATGAATGAGTTTTCTGTTTAGGTGAATTGCACATGTAAGCCACTACATGTATACATGTACATGGTAAGTTTGCTGCAGTTGTCAGCTCTCATTGCATGATTATTAAACTTGGTACACATGTTTTCTATGATTAGAGGATTTACCTGTGCTATTTTTGAGATGAAATATTAATTTTTCTCAAAATTATGGGAAATGAAGAGTTTTGCGTTTAGCTGAATTGCACATGTACATCTGTACACCGCAGTTTGCTGCAGTTGCCAGCGGTCATTGAATGATTATGAAACTTGGTACACATGTTTCTTATGATTAGAGGATGTACCTGTGCTATTTAGGAGATGAAATATTATTTTTTGTTCAAATATTGAGGGGTTTGTCTTAGTAATCTGCCAATGATAATGTACATGTACACCTGTATATGGAAAGTTTTCTGAAGCTGTCAGCTTTCATTGGATGAGTTTGACACTTGCTACCCAAATTCAATGTGATTCGAGGATGTGCATGTTCTATTTAAGAAATATGACATTAAATATGAATTTTTGTCCTAATTATTGCAGTTTAGACTTTGTACGTTTCCATTGATAAGGTTTTTGTTGGGCAAAAATTTACATGTAGATCTGTACATGGAAAGTTTGTTGAACCTTTCGTGGGATGATTATAAAACTTGGTGGACATGTTTCATGTTTTCCTAGGTCAGAGCTGTCCCGCAGTAATCCCACACGGGACTGACCTATCCAGCAGTAATCCCAAATGACACTGGCCTATTCAGCAGTAATGTCACACGGGACTGACCTACCCAGCAGTAATCCCATACGCAACTCAACTATCCAACAGTAATCCCAGACCAGACTGGTCTATTCAGCAGTAATCCCATTTGGGACTGGCCTATCCAGCAGTAACCCCACACAGACTGACCTATCCAGCAGTAATTTCAAATGGCACTGGCCTATCCACCACTAATGCCACACGGGACTGACCTATCCAGCAGTAATCCCAGACCGGACTGGCCTATCCAGCAGTAATCCCACATAGGACTGGCCTATCCAGCAGTAATCCCACACGGGACTGGTCTATGCAGCAGTAAATCTCACACGGGACTGACCTATCCAGAAGTAATATGACACTGGACTGCAATATACAGCAGTAATCCCACATGGCACTGACCTATCCAGCCATAATCTTACATGGGACTGACCTATCCTGCTGTAATCCCGCACAGGTTAACCCTATCCAGCAGTAATCCCACACGGGACTGGCCTCCCCAGCCGTAATCCCAGACAGGATTGCCGTATGCAGCATTAATCCCATACAAGACTCCTCTATCCAGCAGTAATCCCAGACGGGACCGGCCTGTCCAGCAGTAATGCTACTTGGGACTCGACTATGCAGCAGTAATAACACACGGGACTGGTCCATCCACTAGTAGTCCTACACAGGACTGGCCTATCCAGCAGTAATCTCACATGGGACTGACCTATCCAGCAGTAATCTCGCACTGGACTACCCTATGCAGCAGTAATCCCATGGCACTGACCTATCCATCGTACATGGCATTAACTTACATGCCAGTAATCCAACATGGGACTGATGTTATTGTCTGTACCAGATAATCTATTGTCTTTACCACATCACCTATTCCAGACGTTATTGTTTGCTCTACATGTATGCTTTCAATACTGCTGCAACTTCGGCAGATGACCCCGCAAGGCGAGATGTTGGGGTTCTCAGAACGCTTGTTACATTTCTGATAGAGATTGACCCAAGGGTATAGTGTGGTAAGTTTCAGCCCCTAGCTCAAGGGATAAGGAAAATATTTAAGGGGGAAAAGAGATTCCTCAAGTTCAATCCTATCGTATGTTTCAACGAACTGGAATGCAAATTGACTTTATCTGAAATTTTGATGCATGCGACTGTGAATAAAGTTTCATCACATGACCCCCCCTACATTATATGACATTGTTACCGGTCATATATTTGAAAAAACCCAAAACATTATTACCCTTCCCATACTGAATATATATTTTTCATTTGAGTATAAATAAAATGTATATGAAGGTCATTCAAAATGGTTATTAATCCACGAAAAAAAGTTGGAATAGCGCGATCGGAATAGCGCGATCAGGAAAACATTTCAATATACAATTCAAGGTAAACATTCACGAGGGGGACCTATCCACTATATCCCCTCAATATATGATGAGCATTCACCAGGGGGTCCATCCCCTATCCCCTCAATATAGCTGTAAGTTGAAAATTCACCAGGAAGACCCGTCCTCTATGCCTTTAATATATCTATAAGATGAACATTCACCAGGAGGACCGTTATCCATCATCGTAATTTACCTATAAGGTGAACATTCACCAGGAG